>PVJI01002459.1:26512-144906 GCA_004026765.1 Micronycteris hirsuta
TGGATAGATTATTCTTGGTTGTAGGCCCTTGCTTTTCATGATTTGAAATATTTCTCTCCAGCCCCTTCTTGCTTGGAAGGTCTCCTTTGAGAAATCCGCTGACAGTCTTATGGGAATTCCTTTGTAGGTAACTGTCTCCTTTTCTCTTGCTGCTTGCAAGATTTTCTCCTTATTCTTAATCTTGGGTAATGTAATTATGGTGTGCCTTGGTGTGTTCCTCTTTGGGTCCCACTTCTTTGGGGTTCTCTGAGCTTCTTGGATTTCCAGGAAGCCTATTTCCTTTGCCAGATCTGGGAAGTTCTCCTTCACTATCTGTTCAAAAAATATGTTCAATTTCTTGGTGTTCCTCTTGTCCTTCTGGCAGCCCTATGATCTGGATGTTGGGTCGTTTACAAATGTCTCTGAGGTTCCTGAGACCCTCCTCATTTTTTTGAATTCTTGTTTCTTCCTTCTGGTCTACACTATTGGTTTGAGTCCCAGCTTCCTTTTTTTCCCTATCGGTTCCCTGTAGATCATCCCTCATTATCTTTATCATGTTCTTCATTTGTTCATTTATTTGCATACACCTTTCTTCCAGTTTTGTTAGCATTTTGATTACCAGCATTTTAAACTGAGCATCTGATAGGTTGACTATGTCATCATCCGTTAGTTGTAATTTGTTCTGATCTTTCATTTTGGCCATTTTCATTCTTTTTATCTCAGGGCACTTGTCAGATTCTTAGGTGTTCGCGGGTGCCCGGCAACCTGGGTCCCTTTTTTATGATGTTTCCTCTGGGGGCAGGGCCTGGGAGGGAGCAATGGCGACTGCTAATCACCACTGGCTCCCTATTACCCACTGCTCCCTAGTTCCTTACTGCCTCCTCTGCCAGACTCGGCCCTGCTGGTTCCTACTGTCCTCTCCAGATATGCCACCAGCCTGCGGGGTTCACCCATTGTTCAGGGTAGTGTTTTGTTTAGGCGCTGGTGGCGTGAGTCCCTCCAGGCAAGCTGCCTCTCACTCCGCTCCTCCGTTTGGTTCTGCCCCGCTTACCGGCCTGGATGTACTTCCTCTCCCACTTCCTAGGTGTCGGACTTCCCTTCAGTTCGTTTTTGTCCATTCTGGTTGTTTATTTTTCGCTATTGCGTTCGTTGTTTAAACTCTCTGGTTGTGCGCGGCGGCAAAGCACATCCACCTATGCCGCCATCTTGGCAGAAGTCCCAGATATAATCTTTTGAAAGCCAATTCTAACAACTTAAAAATATTTTGTCATTCTTACAGATGTGGTCATTAAACTTTAATTTACAACCTTATACTTTCTGCATTCTGCTTTTAAAGTTTTGATTATTGATATTGTCAATATAAATTAATATTTTAGTAGCATTTTTTGCTTTATATCAGTGTCTGCAGAAAAAAACATTTAAAAATTTCCCTTAAGAATATGTTAAAGCACCTTTCCTTTGTCCTCACAGCAAAGTGTCCTGTGGCTTGCCCATAGATGCTATTCAGTGGGATATCTGCAACCTGCCACTGAGAACTGGCTCTGTGGACATTATTGTAACAGACATGCCATTTGGAAAAAGGTGGGACTTAAGTTTTTTTTTAAATGGGTTTTACCTTCACTTGTTATACTAGTACTGTACCCACATGTCTTCTAAACCTGTTTATTTTCTTTGAGTTTATGTCAGAAATCTTTCATTCCTTTTAGCAGACTGTCAACAGAGCAATTTTTCTTTTAAGAATTGTAACAAGATGATGGATTCATCCATTTTTTCCTTCTGAAAACTGAGGAATGTATTAACTACATTTTAATCCTGACCATCACAGGAGGGTCATCCACCTCTAGTTGATTATTGAATTGTGACACTTCACACAGAAAGGCTGAGGAAAACTTGGTTTCTTTCAAACTTTAAATGATTTTTTCACTGATTTGGTTTCTATAATTTGACTGCTCATGATTATTAAGAGGGCAGTTTGTATACTTAAAGTTGTCAAAGTTTTTTTCTCTGATTAATCCAATTCAAAATTCTACGCAATTTATTTAAGTCTGATCATTCATTTCATTGACATAATGGCAAAGCTATGGCTTCTAAACAGCAACTATTTTTCATACCTCAGGATTTTCTTATTGCAATGAATTTTTAATAACTTCTCACATCATCCTAGGTATTTTTTGCAACAGTGTTTGACTCAGTGGACCTTCTTTTATAGGATGGGCTCCAAGAAAAGAAACTGGAACCTTTACCCAGCTTGCCTATGGGAGATGAGCCGTGTCTGTAGACCAAGGACAGGCCGAGCCGCACTCCTTACTCAGGACAAGAAATGCTTTACCAAGGTGCTGTACAGTAACTCAAAAACTCAGCCTGTGACATCTTTATGATCTTTTTTAAGTAGACCTGGGGACATTGGTTTCCGCAGAATTGTGCTCCTTTTCCTCAGTGTTTATTATTAGCATCTAAGACGCCTTGTTGGCCTAAAAGCAGGCAGGTCAAGAAGCTAATTACTTTTATGCCTTTTGTGTATACACAGGCATTATCTGGAATGGGACATGTATGGCAGAAGGTGCACACTGTCTGGGTGAACATAGGTGGACTTCATGCTGCAGTTTACCTTCTGAAACGTACACCTCAAGCTTTTGTTCATCCTTCAGAACAAGATGGAGAAAGAACTCCTTGGTAATGCAGAAATGAAGATGATTAATAGTATTTGTGCTTCCCAACCCTGGAAATGCCAGCATGAACTTAGACAGAAAAATAGTATTAACAAAAGTGCAGTGTGCACTTTTTAAATTGGTCTAAAGTTCTTTACCCTGGTTAGCAAAAGGTGTGAATGTAACATCATAGAATTGAAAGTCTTATGAGAGAACTCTTCTTTGAAGCTGTTGTGAAGAGGTAGCTGGGCAATTGGTACTTTTCTTAAAATGCTTTAAAGATGCCAAGCCTACTAAAATGCTCTGGGATTTGGGTTTAGAACATTTTATTTTCAGGCTTTATACCAGTTCCTATTTTCCATTGTAGCCACCCTAGCCTAATGGAAAGACAGAGAACATAATCTCAGCATCTTAGGCAACCCATATATTGCCTGTGTAGCTTTGCTATTTAGTAGTTCAAGTTCTCTTTACCTCAACCTTAAAAAAATGAAGCATTATTACGTTATGAAACAGTTTTTGCCTCATGACTAGATGAAGTCTCACAAGACCTATAGGGAAGTTTACCATCTGCCTTAATAATTAAAATATGCATCTGTTATTCAGGTTAATACATAGAGGACTAGGATTTAGCAAAGGAATTACAAAAATACATTTTTATTTGTAAATAGCAGCAAATACATTGATAGAGGAAGTATGGGACCAACAAGTGAAATTTAAAGAAATTTTATTTTTCTCTCCATACACAAAAGTGGTATTGCTTTTCAAAGTCAAACATAAGCCTGTCGATATTTTTGGTTTCTTAGGACTGATGTATCTTTGAATTAAAAACTTCATCTAAGTTCTTGATTGTTTTTTCTTGGGTCACTGTCCATATTTAGATATTTTTCTGGTTGCAGAAAGGCCTTCTTGAGATAGTAGAAAATAAAATGACCTCAACATAGTACTAAGTCCTTGTTAAAAACGGTCCTTCCCTGGAACACAGTACTTGGGGTTTTATGTGGAGTTCTTTAAAATATTCAGAGTTTATTTCATAGTTTCTGGCTGCACTGAGCCTAGATTTTCAGTGTCGTATTAGGTAATATAATAGTACTACTCATATTATCTTTTGATGTCCCACGTTTAGAATAAAAGGACATAATACTATTTTTTGAAAGAATCAAGTTCACATTAGCATAGCCAACATTCCTAGTCCGGTTTTCTCTGATATACTACCTCACACTTCAGAATGAGTGTTTTATGTCCTAGCCTGGAGTTTTTACCATTGTCAGAATGTAGTTGTATTTGGGATTCAACATAAAATAACTTTTCATCTGACCAAAAAAACCATTTAAACTTCCAAATGTTAGTGTAGTTCTCAGAAATGGGAAGTTTAAGGACCACGTCCATTTATACACACCACTGTTTAGCAAGTGCTCAGTATAGTACCTTCCAGAGTGGACATTTAGTATTTGATGAACAAATGAATATTTTTGTGTATTGGCTTAGTTTTTTTTTTTTTTTTTTAAAGATTTTATTTTTATTTATTTTGAGAGAGAGGAGAAGGGAGGGAGAGAGAGAGGGAGAAACAGCAATGTATGGTTGCCTCTCACATGGCCCTCACTGGGGACCTGGCCTGCAACCCAGGCATGTGCCCTGACCGGGAATCGAACTGGGACCCTTTGGTTCCCAGCCCGTGCTCAATCCACTGAGCTACACCAGCCAGGGCTTAGTTTTTAAGTATAACAAGTTTGTGCCTGGTCCATCATAGCTGTAATCTTAAAACACTACTGTAAAAACATGACCAGACTTAAGGTGATATAAATATGTAGAGAGCATTATCTGCAACTTTGAAGTCTTTCTTCCCTAGTATTGTTTTGTAATCTGGTGACAGGAATAGAAAATAGGTTATCAGGAAGAGCTGGGATTGAGTTTTATGACACTGTCACTTAACTCATTCTGTGACCTTGGTTTCTAACCTCTCAAGTGGGCCTCCTACACCATAGGAATGTGACAAGATGGGAGGGTAATCTTAGTAATATGAACACAAAATGAGTCGATTGTGATCCAGACATTCTGTTACTGGGAGAGTCAACAACATAAACATTGAGACAGATTTTATAAATTAAGTGAAAGGAAGATGATTATCTCCTAGAGATTTAACAACGTTCTAGTGATGAGAAAGGGAAGTAACACTTCTTTTAAAATGGCAGTTAAGACTTTCCAGAAACTGCCAAAACTACAGATTCTAGCATATTAGTGTCAGATATTGTTCAGGTCTCCACTACAAGAACAGAAAGGTAAGTGAAGACTGAAAAAAAGGAGGTATTTTAAAAGGTCTGTAGAGTAACTTAAAGTAAAATAAAGTGCAATAAAACCTACAAATGCTTAATATTGGTGAGATAGGCACAGAAAAAGTAAAACATCTTTATTCTCAGCATAACCTTTTCCAAAAATTTCAGGTGCAGTGTTATGTAGGAATTTCAGTCAGGATATGGTAAAAATTTGAATATTCTAAGGGAAAAAACATCACATTTAATTATTGTGCCTTAATACATTTTTTATAAGAGAAAAATATACAGGTCTCCCATACCAAATTTTTAAAATGTGCACAGTGAAAAAAATATATCCTTGTTTAAGGAGGCCTATCACCCTTATACTTTTGCACCAAAGCATGTTTGCTAATCAGTTGCAAAGTTGTGGCTATTCAATGATATATTCTATGATAAAAGCAATTTTCACTGGAAAGGGAAATGGTATTAGTTTTTCTCATGACCAAATTCTAAATTTCCAACTGCCTGCTATCGTGATCATTGTGTCCCACCTCAAACTCACCGTGAACATACCTTTCTCTACTAAAACCTGCTAACATACCCATTCTCCCAGTCATCCAGCCTGAATACTGAGTCATTTTTTTACTCCATCCGATTATTCAATAGGCATCTGAATGTTTTACATTGTGCTAGAGCAACTGTTTCTCAAACTTTGGTCTCCAGACCACTTCTTACCATATTAAAAATTAAAACAAAAAATTAGTAACAAATGCATTACATTAACATTTTCATGGAAGTTTTCAAGAGTGGATTTTTTTACATTTTTGCAATTCGACTCTCAAATGTCTGCCTTGTTATTTATTGTTTTTAGAGTGAGAGGAAGAGGAACATCAGTTTGTTGTTCCACTTGGTTGTGCATTCTTTGGCTGATTCTTGCGTCAAATGCCTGCCTTAAAAGAAGGCAGCTGGATTTTTATCTTTCTTCAGTCAGTTGGCTGAAATGTTACGTATTTGCAATTTTTTCTAACTTCATATATTGGTCATTCAGAAAATACTGGTTCATTTAGTAATATAAATCTCAAATGTTGACCCAGTTCTTTACATGTCTAAAAATCATCAGTATCACTACCTATATCATAAAAACCCTAAATACTGGAAAAATGCCAAGCTCCCTGAGAGTGGATACAAGTTTTCCCAAAATTTTAATTTTCATTTCAAAATTAGAATTTTACTATTAACATCATTCAGCCCTGACTGATGTGGCTCAATGGTTTGAGTACCAAGCTGCAAACCAAAGGGTCAAAAGTCAGGGCACATGCCTGGTTGCAGAAAAGATCCCCAGTAGAGGGTGTATGAGAGGCAACCACACATCGACGTTTCTTTCTCCTTCCCTTCCCCTCCCCTCTCTAAAAATAAATAACATCATTCAGTTGTTTTCCTTGAAAGGCTCACTTTACTTTATATTCAAAAAAATGTCTGCCAAATAGTCTACTCTGACAACCAAAATATGGTAGTTGTTCTTTCCCATTAAAAATGGTGTTCTGCCCTGGCTGGTGTAGCGCAGTGGATTGAGCACGGGCTGGGAACCAAGCGGTCCCGGTTCGATTCCCAGTCAGGGCACATGCCTGGGTTGCGGGCCAGGTCCCCAGTGGGGGCCATGTGAGAGGCAACCACACATTGCTGTTTCTCTCCCTCTCTTTCTCCCTCCGTTCCCCTCTCTCTAAAAATAAATAAAAATAAAATCTTTAAAAAAATAATAATAAAAATTAAAAAACGGTGTTCTGAGAAAACAGTACTTAATTCCTTGCAACTCAACTGCACAACCACTGTATATAAGCATGTAGGAATACTACATGCAACTATTCCATTTCATCAAAGTTATGTACTCAGGGTCCAAATATAAAAAAATTTACTGTTTTTCACAGATACGAAGTAAAACTGCTCCCTTCTTCCCTCTGGGTGTGTACTGCAAATGCATGGCACAGGAGAATGACCACTTTTGTGCCTCTGCCTTGATTTATGCTAAGATGCCAGTTTTACCCACCTTTGCCTTTTCACCGTTAGTAAAGATACCAGGATAAACCACGATATTTTAAAATGTTATTCAACATTGTGACTACTTTGAGACATCTTGTTTGTTGCGAAGCTTTCACTTAAAAATCTGACTAGTTGATCCTAATGCTAAACAAGTACAGGGTGGGGCGAAAGTAGATTTAAGCTTGTGAGTACACAAAACACACATTTTATTCTTGTATTTTTATTTAATTTATATTATTTTCCATACAAACTACAAATCTACTTTTGCCTGACCCTGTATAAAATAACAAGCCCACTCACATTTGTAGATTGCTCCAGTGTAAGGCAAACATACATTTCTACAAAGATATTAACAGATTTCATGTCTGCACACAAGTCTTTAATATGACGAGTTACTGTACTGTTCAAAAGTGGCACTATGGTTCACTTTTCATCCAGCATTCAGCAGTTAAACGTACATGGCTTTTTGTGAAGTTTCTCAGCTATTCTTTTTCCAGCCAATGTCATACAGTAACTTATTGCAGTAGCTTTTTCTCCTAATTTCTTTGAAGTTGATTCTTCCTATAACAGAACTCTGCAATACCTTTTTAGCATTTTTAGACATAAGCTGTGGGTTTAACAGGCAATCTTATAATCTTTTAAGCCAATGATCTAGTCTTAAATAAGAAAAATACAAATTGGTTTCTAAGTTATTAAATTCTAAAATGAGTTGTAGTTAACTTTTAGAAGTTTTGAGCAAATATTTAAAGCACATGATTGCATAACAAGACAACAGGATGTACTTTTATGTTTATGCTTAGGCACAAAGGAAACAGGATTTTGTATTAACTGTACAATATTGAGGGTCGCTGAGATTATAGAAGGTATAACCTAAAAAGTGAGTTAATTCCTAAAAACAACTATTCGTATACTAAATCTACCACCTTAGGAAATTCTAGAAAACTCAAGAATACATATACAGAACCATTCAATTAACATAATGTAGCCTTTGCACACTTCTGAAAAAAGGTAAACAGCTTAGTATTAATGAAAATAGTTTGTCTTCGAAGATCTCCCTATGCTTAGGCAATAGGGAAACAGCCATAATACAAGGTCTGTCCAGAAAGTATCAAGCCATGTACTTTGGAAAAGAAACCTTTATTAAATACAAGAAACATTTTACACAGGACAATGACACCTCAGTCTTCTTCAAAGTAGGTACCTTGGGACCTCACACAGTTCCCCAATCTTTGCTGATTGTAGCCTGTACACATTCAACATTCTCAGGTGTTCAGCCTTCCACAATGTGGATCACTTTCAACACACTCTCAGCCATTTTCGAAGCGTTTATGCCACACTTTCACTTGCACTCACTAACTGCATCATCCTCAAAAGCCTTCTGAATCATCCAAACAGTTTCTGTGGAGCAATGTTCAAGCTGAACACAAAATTTGATGCATATGTGTTGCTCTACTGTCATTTTTAAATGCAACATCCACACAGCAAACACACTCACTCAAGGCCTACCACCCCCACTGACTTCACCCCCAGTGGAGTCATCATTGTTCACACATGCACATTCCAGTCCACTCTCCTTGGCTGCCAGGTTACACTGATGTCACACACACTGTTCTCATTATAGTAACAGTGGTTGGATTTTTTCCAAACATCGAACAAGTACTGTCCTCCCCTCAAGGAGCAACCTAAAAAAGTAAAAATAAGACAATTACTCAATTGCTTATTTGTAATTGCAACTGTGAGAGATGCTATGACAACATTCAAGTGGGGGACCCAATGTAGCAAAGGAGAAGGCACCAGGGAAGAATTCCTAGAGAAGTCATTGATGTGTTGAGACTATCCTCCCTCTCAGACTTGGTCAGTTATCGAGTCCTTTAACTTCTTTTCCATCTTGATTGCCATTGCTATACCAGATCTCAACACTCATGTCTGGACTACTGTGAAAGAAACTCATAAATGGTCTCTCTGCCTTCAAACTATATCCTGCAGCCAGATTACATTTCTTAAAAGAAATGTTTCCATCAGAGAAAGCAGTAGCATAAGCTGGTAAGGAACACTGACTTACACAATTCAGATCAGTTTCAATCCCTGGCCCTTCATTTGTTGCTGTGTCTACAGGACAGTTGTTCAACCTCACTGAGTTTTAGTTTCCTACCTTGTAACTCTAGGTTTTACATATCAAATCACACTATAATAGTAATAAATATTAATTTCTTCAATTTAACTGTTTCTATTCATTTTTGCCTATAGCATGCACTAGAATGTTGCCATTATGTATTATAATAACAAGTACAGAATGAGATTTTAACCAAGGGTCAGTAAAAAGACAAGAAGCTGTGAGGAGTGTTGACTATGTCGACGAGAATTCATATACTAGAGATGGGGTTAGTTAGCTCATAAGAGAACCGATTGTATAAATATATGAAAATGTGTTACTATTGTCAGCAGGAAAAAGCCAATCTTAAACATGTTTTTAAAAAGAAAAATACTAGAAAACAAAGGGTGACTAAGTACCAGGACAAACTAAAGGTCAGTGATTACTGAATTCTAGGGAAAAAAGCTGGAAAATTGTATTGATACATAGAACTATGACTTTGAGATATAATCAGAGGCAGAAATAGTCTCTCTAGTCACCATGAAGGTATACATCATGATACCAGGAATAATTTATCAGGTTTAACCCTGGCCTAGATAAAATAAACCTAAATATTTGACTTCATGCTCCTACATGTTATAGAACTGTTCATGTCACAAAACAGTTCTGTAACAATCCAGATTCTCAGGAAAAAAAGCTTCTGTAGAAGTATGCCCTCCAATATAAAGTACAATGCCACCGGGTAAAATAACAAAATGAAGACTTCTCAGCCTGTAAAGCAAAGTACCAGACTCCTGGATGTGACCCAACGAGGTGCTCTACAATTAAGATTGACGTAAAATAGTCAAACCAGTCTTAACCTTGTAATGCTGATCCCTATCACATTCTGGATTAACAACTGAAACCATAAATGAACCAGACCTCCTCCATGCACAAAAAATATATGAAAGCAGCCCTGGCTGGTGTAGCTCAATGGATTGGGCGCAGGCTGGGAACCGGGCGGTCCCGGTTCGGTTCCCCGTTGGGGCACGTGCCTGGGTTGCGGGCCTGGTCCCCGGTGGGGGCCATGTGGGGGGCAACCGTGCATTGCTGTTTCTCTCCCTCTCTGTATCCCTCCCTTCCCCTCTCTCTAAAATGAATAAAATCTTAATATATATATATATATGAAAACATTATATAGTTCACTTTTGCACATCTAAAAAAAAAGGAAAAGCACTTCCAAAACCTTCACTCTCTAATGCAAGTGCTAGCAACGTACTTAATTTTTGTCTTAGAAAATGGCTGTTTTTTAAAAAATTATAAAGCCCAAGGAAGTTAAAGCACAAGAGGGTAAGTACAGTGGTTCATACAGGAAACCCCAAACAAGGGTTGAACAGTGGACAGATATATTCAGAGACCATTAGGCATCAATTTCCTTTATGAATAGCAAATTAGGAGGCTTAGGTTAAGTATGACCCTGAAGTTTCTCCATAAAACAAGACTTGTTTGTCTTTTGTGGAATTAAACTATTAGTTAAAAGTCATTTCACAAATCAATAAAACCAACATTCAGGCACCGGGGGAATCAAAAAATAAGTCTGCATCTTTAAGGAATGCATGTAGTGGGAAAACAGACAAAAACTGGGAACTTTCATATTCAAAAAAATTTGGAATATTTTAACATCCCTTTTAAAAAGAAAACAATCTGACCTACAAGGTTCCAAAACTATTAACTTTCACTACTCTTTGCCTTTCCAAATGTTTTCCCATTTCAGGTTTCAGTGAGGGGTGGGGAGTGGGAGTGGGGAACAACTCAGTTGAGGAAAAAATTAGGGACAAAGTGGAGGGAACACTGTATCAGAGAGGTGTTTCTCAAATTGTAATCATTTTTGTCAGATAAGGCATATCATGGCCCCAGGCTGTTTTTGCAGTGTGGTTTCTGGGCTGCCAACATCAGAAGCAAATAAGAACTTGAGAAAGAACATAATTCTAGTGCCTTCTCCCCTGTCTCAACTGAATTCATATCTGGGTGGGGCTGGGAATCTGCATTATAAAGCAAGTCAATTGTGTGCACTTAAGGTTAGAAAACTCCTATCCACGGGGTCTCAGGTTCTAGGGGAAAATTTTAAGTAAACAACTTAAAAATTATAACAAGTCTGTAAGATGCTATTTTAGCACATAAAAAGCATTTTAGTGTTAAAATATATCTATTAATTTATACTTCAAGATGAAACTTAAGTTTGTGGTGTTTTCCTGTAACTTAAGATCTTCCTGTACTTAAGGCCGGTTTCATTTACATTAGATATAGACCCATCACCATATGGTTTCATGAAATTCCACTTTCCTAACATTCATTATGCATTCTCTTTTGAGATACAAACTAGTCAATACCTGCCTCTCAACACACTGTTGTCTAATATAAAGATTTATCTTTAGTAAGGGCTTGTTGGATTTAGCTCACAGCTAGGTTCAGGTGAAGTATAGAAACAGGCAAAATAAAACAAGCAGGAGAAAAAAATAAACTAAGTGGGCCAGAGAAATCCAACTTTTATTTCCTTGCTGCTCAATATGAAGAGAAAATTATCAACGTCCAAATTAAGTACTCTGCAATCCACAACACAAACTTGTGGCTACAGCTACACTGCCCATAGTGGCAATTTAAATTACATAAAATTAAAAATTCAGTTTAGTCACACTAGCCACATTTCCAGTGCTCAATATTAATATATGGTTAGTGGTTAACATATTGAATAGCACAGATAGAGAACATTTCCATTACTGCAGAAGGTTCTATTGGATAGTGCTAATCTAGAGCACTAGCAAGCATACAAAGAACGGTTGGAGACCAATAATCTATCAAACCTTACAAAGACATCTACGTGTCACCCACTCCATTTTACTTAGTATTGGCTACACATCAAGGAATATATTAGTTTAGTGGTACAAGACTCAACACGAGCCTGTGCTCAGAATAGTTAAGAGAATTTAAACAAGCAATGACAACAACTTGGGAAGAGCTATGATTCAACATGCTTGTTACGAAATCAGGAGAAAGCACTGCTAACTTTTTCATAGGGGAGTCTGGCTATTAGAATGATAGATCGCAGAAGGCAAGAACATAAGGGAGATGATTAACTGAGCCTTAAGTCTTGAAGGGGAACAATCATCAAGGGTAGCATTCCAGCCAGAATCATCTTACAAAGTGGTATGTCACTATGATTTGGGTAAACAGTAATGAATTCAGTATGACTTAAGCAGAGAAGTAGTGTTGGTGTTTACCTGTGGAAAATTGCGGCAAATGAAAAAGCTGTTAAGAACAGATAAGGTTAGCCTATTGAGGAGCCTTGACTATCACATTCCTGATGATGGAATTCATCCTGTAAGTAGGTGTTAAGCCAGTAAAGGAGTTACATCAGTCATTTTTATGCACAGGCTGTATGTTAGGACAATTGTCCTGGCACCATGTAAGATGGATCAAAAGAGAATACAGCAGGGATAGGCACTAGTTTGGAGACTATTAGCATCATGACAACTGAACTCAGTTACTGATGAGAACATAAAAAACAGGATGGATTGAAGAGGAGATGCAAAGGAGGTAAAAGGGAGATGTTGTTGAACCTCATGTCCAATTCTCAAACAACAGTCAAGGTCAGAGGTAGAATACCAACTGAGAAAAAAGGTAATACTGGGTATGAGTGAGGCCTCTGCTCAGGTTAGGTAGGCTAGGTGGGGGTGGAACCAATCTGTCTGGTTTCGTGACTCACCGGGCTACAAAAACAGGAGAGGAGAAAGCATGTGTGTGGAGACTGGATGAGCAGGCACAACTAACAGAAAATACAAGATGGGCTCAAAGTATGAGTGAGAGCTAAGGTGCCTGATCCTGGAGTTGCAAGGAAGGGGGCCTAAAATTTTAAGATTAAGATTTAATGTGAAATACTCTATTTAGGGGGTTAGTAAGGGTCTGAAATGGGGTGACTATAAAACTCAGTCTGCCTTTAGTCTCTCATTTTATCCCCAGGAATAAAAACTACAAAAAGGACTTTAATTAGTAATAACACGCAGTCTTACTGTAGTATAAAATCAGTCTGCCCTCCATTTCCCGCCTCCACTCCTATTATAATTACTTTGTGACCCAAGTCTGTGTGAAGACAGAGAATTTGGGCTCACCCTCAAAATATTACACCTGTTCAAACCCATGCAGGACAACGCCCAGGCACCAGGTTAAGCATGGGCAAAAGAATCCCGCCCCTAGTCTAGAAAGAGCGACTCGACATGGAGGCGATGACGAGATGACGGGGGAGGGAGCGATTCTTCTAGGCCCAGGGCGGTCCTTAAGAAACTGGAGGCAACAGAAAACTCCCATAAAGGTATTGCGGCACTCCCCTCCCCCTGCCTAAAAGGGTGCGGCCCTCTCTCCGCCTCTTCTACTGCAGCTCCTTCAAGGTACCAACTCGCGCCGATTTTCGGAGAACTTGCGCTTCCCACCCAAAAACAGCCGGACTGACCCCTGCTCCATTCCCCACCCCCACAGGTCCGGGAGCTGCTCGGGCTAGAAGAGCTTTTGGGGCGGCGGGCGCCCGGGGGCGGAGCCGCGGCGCCACCACCCAGAAGTCTCAGCCCAGCAACCCGCCCCCCCACCCACCTCCAGCGCGCGCTTCCTGCCACGTTGCGCAGGGGCGCGGGGCCAGACACTGCGGCGCTGGGCCTCGGGAAAGAACGTACCAACTATCGCCTTCCCGCCACCCCCGCCAACCCGTGCAGTGGTTTCGCTCACTTGGGACCCGAGCCAATCGCAAAGGGCCGTTCCCCATGATTCAGCAACCAATCGGCTGCCGAGTCCGAGGCGGCGGGTAAACCGATTCCCCCGAAGGGGAGGGTGGCGGGACGCCCGCACAGGAGTCACTTTCACTGACCCTCCTCCTGCCGACCCCCTCCCCCCCGTATACTCCCCCCCACGGGAGGCCGACCGCGCCCGTAGATCCAACTCTCCCCACCTACCTTCCCACGCAACCCAGGGAGCAACGCGAGAGTTCCGAGGCAGTTACGCACGCCCGCCCTGTAACTGACAAGCCCTTTACTCCAACCAGAACTCGCCATTTGTGTTTTCACACACGGCGGGAGGAGGAGCGGCCAATCAATGGCAAAAGCTGAACAGGAAGCGCTCCTCCCTCTGCAGTAGCAATGGCTCCGTCTGGATTCGAGCCTTTTCTACGCCTCCCTCCCCCTCCGGTTGCTGCCGGGCGTGCCCCACTCCCGCCGGCCCCTAACCTCCTCTTTCCCACTAGCACAACAAACATTATACTCCCATCTTTTCGAGGGAGAAGGGAAGCCCCAAGTACTGGTCAAACCATCTCAGCGACCCATTACCCACGCCGTATCCACCAGACGAACCACCCACCAAAGTTCCATTCCCCTACCTAGCCGAGGCTCTCTGAAGAGCCGGAGCGCCAAAGTACAACCTCTTCTCTAGGCTGCCGCGGCAGCTTCCGCTGATTAGCGGCGAGTTGGCCAATGGGTGTGGGGCGGTGGGCGGAGAAGCCAATGGCGCGGCGGGAGGGGGCGTGTCCCAGGTGCCCCTGGCGCCGGCGCTGGTAATCCCCGTGCGGTCAGTGGCGTTTCCGCTCGGGCAGCGGCTGAGTGAGCTGCTGCCGCCGCCGTCGCCGCCGCCGCCGCCGCCGCCGCCGCCGGGGGAGGGGCGGCCGCCGCCCGCTTGCGCTCAGAGACTCACGCAGCCCCAATCCCGCCAGTCCGCCAACACTATAGTGCCGGCCCCCCCTCCTTCCCTGGCCCTTCCCCCACCCCGCCTTTGCTCGCTCCGCCTTTCTGCCCCCACCCCCACCTCACGGGCACGGGCTATTCCCGGCCAGGAAACGCCGTGGCGCCGCGTTGGGCCTAACTCGAGTCCTGCTGCCTCCCGGGAGTGCCGTGCGCTGCAGCCCGGGCCCAGGCCCCGGCAGCAACTGGGACAAGGTAAGGGTCCTACAGAAAAGAGGGACCTACCCTCACGACCGGGCCCCGAGGGAGGGAAGGGTCACCTCCTCCGTCTGCCCGCGCTCGCTCTCGGGATGTGGGCCTGGCCCTCCCCAGGCTCTCAGCAGGAGGATGCTGCCCCTTCTCATCTCCCTCGACACGGCTTATACACCGTTGCATTCCTCTTTCCCAGGGAGAGAGGCCCCCCTAGTAATCTTGTCGACCTCACTACCCTTTTCGTGTTTTTCCTGGATCAGGACGCTTCCCCTCCCCCAACGTCTCTTCACCCCTTTTCCTGGGAACTGCCTACTCCACGCGTACCTTTGATTTCAGGATAAGCCTCTCGCTGTTCTCTTAAAATACACAGGCATACTTTTTTTCTTCCCCAACCCACACCCCCCCAAGCCCAATTTGCGCGGCCTGGTGACACACTGATCGTTCTGGGGGCCTTTATATCCCGTTCATAATGTTCCTGGACGCCTTCCCTCTCGTTCTCGGGTCCCCCATCTCAGGTGATTGCTTCCTTTCCCACACTAAAGACATTACCTTTGCCACCCCCACTTCACATTCTTGGGTTCTCAGTAGCGTCTGCGCCAGTATCTGTGAAATAGTCCTATTGAATTTGTAGGGTTCGGGCTTGGAGTAGAGCCAGATTGTGTCGTTCTCCCAGCCTTGGGCGTGGAGAGCAATCACTTGAGAATGTCTTTAAAGGCAGAAAAATTTACCCTTTATGAATTCCCATTCCCTCTGCGTGAAAGCTAGAAGATGCGAAGTGAATGGCGGTGAGAAGTCCTGGTTTTTAAGTAGGTGAATCGTGTGAGAGGGAAAGTTTAACTGTTGGGAAAGCCCCCTCTATGCTAATTTATTCTGTAGATCTCTTTTGCTTGTCTCATTTCTTAGGAATAACTGATCTTTCGCTTGGATACTGATGCTGCAGCCAGCTCTGCTGGTCTGGGTCAGGGATGCATACATGACCTGCATTTTCTGCTTTCTCATGTTACTTGTGCAGTGTGTTCACCACCAGTAACTCATTTCGTGCCCAGATCTCTGGGTTCCATTGGGCTTTGTCTATACTTTAGTTCTTTTCTCCCGTTTTCCCCGTGCTCGTAGTACAGAAAGAATCCCCAGGTTCTGTGCTAATTTATTTCATTACTTGACTAAACAAGTTGCTTTTAAATGACTTATTCATAACCAAGGTCATATTTACATTTTTTGTTGGGCAGATGTTATGTAGCCATACTCTTGAGTTCAGCATTGTGAGCTTTTTCAGGAGAATGTGTACCCCGTATTTTGAAAATTTCTTGGTGGTTGATTTTATATCATTAATGCTTTCAGAAAAGAGTTACAAGTTGTAATTTTAGATGTGTGGAATCTGAGCTAGGACTAAAGTAGAGAATATTCACATAATCAAAGGTTTGGGGCCTCTTGGAGGACACAGGAAAAAAAATTTTATTGGATTTCTTCTGGTTTTCTCAGGAGGATCATTCGTTTTCTTCTATAGCCAAAAATTCTGTCCATTATAGGATTAGAGTCTTTAAGGTTTACTCAGACTGTCATTAAGATACAAAAATGAATTATGTCCTCTGGTAGGGCATGACACAGGCCCTGTCTCTGGCTGCAAATTTAAATTTGACTGTAAAAAGAGTGCTTGAAAAATTGGCCTTTTAAAGACTAAAGCTTAATCTTCACTCCTAAATTGCTGGCTTAATTAAAATGGGTATTTGGAATTTGGTAAATATTGATTTTTCTAATAAAAGGCCCTTAGTTTAAAGGGATGACCTTAAGATTGTTTCTTTCTAAAGCGTAACTCCAGCTCTTCTGGCATGGAGTATCAGTTCCCCCCCCCCCCCCCAAAAAAAAAGTGTGTAAGGAGTGGGGGGTGGGGTAAGAAGGTTGTTCCTTTGGGTTGGATCACAGGGGTGAGTATACAAGGCAGCAGCAGCTGCTGGCTCTGGAGCTCTGGTTGCTACGTGAGAAGCTTGAGTAGTGCTGGCTGCTGTCTCCAGGGAAGGACAGCAGTGCAGCGTCCATTAATGCTGTTGGCTGCAGGGAGCTGCACTTAGGCAATGGCTGCTTCAGTACTGAGAAGAAATCTTGCTTTCCTGGGAATTTTCACTGCTGAGCTGGTTTGCATTTTATCGGTGAAAGATGAGAATTCATAACCTTCTACCTATTTATGGATATCAGCATCTGGAAACTGGATCATAGTAAAGACTTTTAATTTTTTGTTTGGTTTTGTTTTGGGGACAGACTTTCGGTTTTTATCTGTAGACTTGCTTAAATAGAACTGAAAGTTCCATTAGAGTTTTAATTTTTCAATCTATTTAAGATCAAAGTAATTTAAGGATCTTTCTGAGAACCAAATGGGAAAAATATCAGGGTTTTTTCCTGTTATTGACATGTTTTTCTCCAACTCTTTAATCATTGATTCAGTTTTAATATTTTGTTACGTGTCCCCTGCCTTTCCGTTTTTAGGCCATATTTGCTGTATGGAATAGATGTTTTGCAACACATTTTACTAAATTTGGAATCTTAAACTCTAAATAGAAGTGCCCTTTTCAGAATGATTTGTAAACATACATGTCAGAAGTATTTTCTTCATTTCTGTATCGCTAATAGACTTCTCCAGATTAAATTACTACTTTGGAGTTTGATTTACAAAATGGATTCTGTGTGTGTGTGTGTGTGTGTGTGTGTGTGTGTGTGTACACACACATAGATTGGATGTAGTCCTCTAGGACCACAAGGATGTGTGTTTGCCAGCGATCCATCTGCACAAAGGCCAGACTGGAAGGAATATTCAGAAATCGGGTGGTGCAGTGCACACATGCTTGAGAATGTGGTCTCTTAGCCCCTTCTGTGGTCTCTCCTCCCCACAGCTCCTGTGCATTAGGACGATCTCTGATTAAGCAGAACAGTTTCCTTATGGAGGTACCTGAAGGAGAGCCAGCATCCAAATATATCACCAAGTTTACACAGTACTAAACTGATGGGTTCCCCCCCACCCAAGACTCTTAATATCCTACATTTTTTCTCTCAGAATTTGATATGTTTGACTTTTGTGTAAATGTACTTAAATCCCACAGTCGTTTATAATGTATACCATGACTGTGGCATTTGTGGCAAGGAACCAAAAAGAATGGAAATTAGTTTTGTCATTCACGAATGTGGTTTGCATTGTCTCTGTGATACATAGTGACTAATGAAACAGAACCTTTCATGGATAATATTTTTAGGTGCTTCTAATTCTTATTACTATCATGTATAAAAGGTGCCATATCAGATAAATATGGTTTCACTCATAGTATCGGTTCAACATTTTAGATCTAAATGTTTTTGTGTTTACGTTATTATATGTTAAAGTTACCTTATAAAATAATTGCTTTTTCATTTGTATTTCCTGTTGTTTGGAACCCATTGTGATCTTGATGTAATCATTTGCTGAAAGATCATAGAGGCCTTTTTCACAGGATTTATTTAACCAGTATGCTTGAAAATTTTTGTATCTTTGGATACTGTTTTGTGTCCAGGAACTTAACATACTTTTTGGAGTTACTCTGGCCTTTCTGAGGGGAGGGGGGGGGGTTATTTAATTTTGTTTTTGGACAGGAAAATAATATGCAGGCAACAACAACTTTTACTTTGTTTTCTTCATCTTGAAATAATTTATGAGACATTAGGCCATAGTTACAGTCAGTCAGTGATTATTGGGTACATCTCTTCAATGAGAAAGTGAATCATGACTAGAATAAAACTTTCTTGTAACTTCTGGCTCCACCCTGCTGATTTGTCAGTTTAATTTGAAACTAAAAGGCCTAGCAGTGAATTTAGTTTATAAAAAAAATTTTAGGTATTGGAAATTAAAACTTTTTGATAGGGATATTTTAAGACAATTTACTTTGTAAAATGTGTGAGATAATGTATATTTTAGTATAACCAGTGGTTATTTGTAATTTGATTTAAAACATCCTTCAGAGGCACTCCTTTTAAAAAAAAATGTAATGCACTTATGATAGACAGTGATACCATTCCTTACAGACAAAAATTCCAAAATATGTGGTGAAATCATTTTTTTTTAACCTTTTACTTGATGCCACAATTGACTTCTCTTGTAAAAATTCAGGGAAGTTCATGAAAGGTGAGAAAATGCTTTTTTTAAAATGTATCAATACATACTTTGTTAAGTTAGAGTCTTAAGAAAAGTATCCTGTTGTATATTCAAGTCTAAATTGAGTGAAAGGTAGCCAGTAACTTGGAGGTGGAAGGTTATTAGAAAGCATTACTTTAGAGAATTCATATTCTGACAAAATACATTCAAACTTTTTTAACACATTATGAAGGGAATTTGAAATATAATAAAGGAACGATGAAGCTAAATCTCAGTCTACTTAAATGAGCCCTCACTGAGCAAGGAATTTGTAATCCCATCCTGCCTCACTCAGTTTTTCCATCATATTGATTTTGTTTGCTGAATACCTCAGGGAGAAGAGAAAGGGTCACATTAACTATCTTTAATACAAAGACAGGGAAAAGGAATTTTCTGTTTATTGTAATAACGTCTTAGTAGTTTTAAAACACTTAAGATTATTGGCCTGTTCTACCTCATGTATTCGACTGATGGTTTGGTCTGGCTGCTTTCTCTTTTATCTTCTTCTGTCTTTGCAATATGAAAATTCTCAGAGTTTTGGTGGCAAACTGAAGTAATAAGAGTCATTTTCTTAGCCATGTTATTATGTATATATACCCAGAGCTGGGAACATTCCTTGACTTACGTTATGAATCACAAAAAAGCAGGGGATATAGGAAGTTAAGCAGAATTTTTTTCTATCTGGAAAATCAAGTTTTTGATGTGCTACCTACCTAATTCAGGGAAAATACCAAATTCCTTGCTGCTCTGTTTGAAAAATAGATGGAAGCGTGGGAGGAGCCTGAGACCTCTGCAGCAGGATTTGGTCTGAGTAGAAAGGAAGATTTTTGTTTCAAATTGCCAGCTGCTTGTGTCAGACTGACTCCCTTATTATGCTTCTAGTTGGCCTGTCAATATGGCCAAACAGCTAGATAAGTATGGGGCAGGACAAAGGGCTCTTTGCACAGCAGGGAGGCAATGTAGGTGGGGGAGGGGCAGGAGGTAGGGAAGACAGGAGGAAGGAGGTTCTTTTCCCTGGGAGATTATTCATTTTGGCATACAATTAAAGAAATCATTTTACTTCCCACTGAAGCATTGAATTTGCGCCAACCATATACTGTTAACCTGAAATTTTGTATATCCCTGAATATCTGGTAGGGAACCATCCCTTCCTCCAGGGAAAAAAAATAAAAAATTAAAGCTTCGTATAGGTGAAAAGAAAATAAATTCCTTGATCTCCACCCTCCTAAAATACAAGTCACCTCCAGAGTAGACCAGTTCTAGAGCATCTAGAGCAGAATTCTCCTTAAGAAATGGAAAAAGAAGCCCTGACTGGTGTGGCTTCATGAGTGGGGCGTTGTCCCTCATACCAAAAGTTTGTCGGTTGGGTTCCCCATCTGGGGCCCATGCCTGGGTTGGGGGCCTCCAAGAGGCACTGTAAAAAGTCTGTTTCTTTCCCTCCCCTCCCCCCCTCTAAAAAATTAAATCTAAAAGAAGAGAAAGAAATGGAAAGGAATATTCTATCTGAATAAAACCAGTATTTCAGCGTGTACACATTGTCTTTATTTGTGTTGGGATTAAATTGCAATAGATTAAATAATTTGTTTCCCTTTGTGAAAGTTGCAAATTGTTAGCTCCGGTTTTATAACAGTGGAGAGCACCCTCCAGCATTTATGCGTTGCCTTGCCATCACCTAAAATACTACCTGAAGAAAGGCAACTTCCTGGAGAACCTGATTTTCCCCAGAGATTTCTCCCTCCCCCACTTTTTAGTGTTGGCATGAAGTTGTTCATTTGTGCTCTACTCCCAACTGAAAGTGAAGTGAGTGCATCCATAGTATTAGAATTACTGTGAATCATAGAGTTGGAGGAGATCTGTGGGTTTATCTAGCACTTTAAGCAAAATGACATTTGAAAGTTTGAGCCACTGTGAAAGTTTTCATTAATATGTTAAAAGGATCAGTGTCCTGAACGGTATTTTCAGTTAATTTTAAAATAAATGTCAAACAATACATCTGTGCTAGGCTTTTTTAAACCAAAATATTAGAGAATTACATTCATAGAGAAATTAGATAGCAATTAGATTACAAAAGGATTCCTCATTTATAAAGGAATATACGAGTTCTGCTGAGTTTCTATTAAATGCTTAATATATTTAAGAGAATTCGAATTTTAGAAATAACTGGTCAGAACTCAGTTTTCCAAAAGTACATCTGTTGCTTAAATTGAAATGCCACCTGTATTACAATGTTATTAAACTAGTCTTAAAGTTTTCCCTTCTATCCAGACTGCAGGAGACAGTAAGGAACTTGGAATGCTAATTTTTGCTTATGGATCCAGAGCTGGTGACTGTTAGCAAAGAAGAGATGTTTTGTTTTAACTTAATAGAATAACTAAAAAACTGCCTTTAATGCACATTGTAATAGTAATAACCGCCTGACCAAATTTTGTGTCATTTCCCGCTGTAGAAGAAAGATACATGTGTTAACCTACTTAATGTTACGTTTCTGTGTGTACTGGTCTTGGCAGTAACAATATATTTTGTCTGAAAAGGGAAATTTGACTTAATTATCATTGACATTAGTTAGAACTTTTTTATCAGTAAAATAACGACAATGTTAACATGAAATTTAGTAGGCTGTATTTTCTGTTACTATAGAAATTTAGGATAGCCATTTCTTCTCTTTATAATGCATTCATATGGATTATTTTCCATAGATTTGTGGGACTAAAATAAAAACCATCTAATTCAAACCCTGGCTTCCATTCCACACAGTTTTTTCTCCATGTACTAAGGCTCACATAGCTAGCTCTAAGGAAAACTTTGTCTTTGTGCACACATACACCCCCCACTTCCCAATTAGAAATTTCATTGTGGCTTCTACTGCTCCTAATACCTGAATCTTGCCAGAGGCCCTAAAAAGTTCCTGACAAAAATCAGGTGGGGAGTAGGGGACACATTTTCATTCCAAAGGTATTGATAACTGCTTTGGCTCCCCCAAACAGCTAATCTCATTTCTAACAAAACCCTGTGAGCGGTAGCAGTAGACTAGAATGAAGGTGAAATGCAGCACTGTACCTCATCTTGCATTTGCAGCTGCTCCACCTTTTTTCCTGCTATTATTATCCCACAACGCCTCTCCCCAGCAAAAAAGAAACTAGGACAAAAGAGGAAAATTGGACGGGCTAATACGATTTTTACTGTGGTTATGGGTTTGTTTATATGTACTTAAACACAAAGCTTATTTGTTCTAGTCTTAAAAGTAAATAGTGAAAGATTTTATAACTCTAGTATATTCCACTTTGTTGATACTGTTTTTAAGCATACTTAATTTTCGTTGGCTGTTCACACAATCACTATTACTGCCAGATGCCACTGTCTTATTTGCTTGAAGAAAGGGAAACTCTTCTCTAGATATTATTTGCAATTTGTATTGGGAATTACTAATTTGTTTAACTCAGATTTATGACTGACCGAAATAAGGTTAAAAATTAAACCTTTATGCTTACCCTTTGTCTTAGTGAAGGCCAAATTGTTAGAATATAAATTTTTCATTCTTCAGAGTTCTTCAGGCTACATAATTAATGTTCTCCAAATTCAAGCCTTCTTTTCCCACACCACCACCACACCACCCCAAAAAAAGACATTTTATTTTTATCATTTTTACTGTCTTCTGCTGAGATTTTCTCCTCAAATGTGAATACATAAGTAAAATCCAGGAATCTAATGAGGTGTGTGTTGCTGAATATAGTAAGATTATTTCATAATTCTTAGAAATTATGATCTTGTTAGGCTGTTTCAGTATTATAGCATATTTAATAATGTGGACATGTTAGGAATATATGTCCAGATGGATCTCGTTGTTTCATGTTTGTACCCATTGTTTGTCATTTTATATGAGGTGGTTTCTCCTGGCAGCCCCCACCCAGTCTCCACGGTTTTGTATTCCTGTCCTGTTATGATCTTTGGCCTGTGTTGAAAATTTCTATTTCCTCCCACCAACCTCTGTGCATGCCACAACACATACAGTTTGTACTCTCCCAGCTCTTTGAAGGAGGACGGTCTGCAGTTAATAATCGACTGTTTGGGCATTCTTGGGGTCCAAGGACAGTTTTATTTACGAGGGAGAACCTGGAAGGACTTGTTGGCAGTTAGACTGCCTCTGGATTCACATTCCCTTTTCCTTTGTTAGCATAAGCTGTTGAGTTAACTTGTTTATGAGAGAAATCAGAAGAAATGGAAGGGCCACAGACATGGTTATTTAAAAAATAAATGTTTATCATGATAACATTTGGGGTAGAATCCTAGGGCACTTTTTTTTTAACTTTATTTTAGTTCTAAAGACGGAAGAGTTTAAAATAAAACAGGAGTGTTGAGGCAGTGTAATTGATTGCATGCTCAGTGTAGCGATAGATTATGGCGTGAATGAACAAGTTTTTATTTTCTCAGTCTCTGTAGTGCACACTACTATCACTGTGCAAGTTAAGTGTCTTTATGTCCACAGCATGAAAAATATTAGGTGGAATAACTTCTAAAAAAAAATAATAACAGATCTAAGGAAAATGTAGAAGCTAATCCAGATCTTTGAAATCCCCTTTTAATTTTTTTGTTATTGCTATACAAATTTAGTTTTATTTATGGAAATTAGAACTTCAAGTCATACATTAGTAATAGAACAAAATAAGGGTAGATTGACATGGTATCAATGCATATTTTAGGATGAGGCTAAAATTGTTACATATTTAGGCTATTTTTATTTTAAAAGTTTACCAGTATTTTTAAATCTATGAAGTGGCATAAAATACTCACAGATTACATGGGTAATTATCTTATTGGTGGCACATTGTAATTTATTAGAAATTAAAAAATGGAGCCCTGGCTGGTGTAGCTCAGTGGATTGAGTGCGGGCTGGGAACCAAAGGGTCCCAGTTCGATTCCCAGTCAGGGCACATGCCTGGGTTGCAAGCCAGGTCCCCAGTGAGGGCCATGTGAGGAGCAACCATACATTGCTGTTTCTCTCCCTCTCTGTCTCCCTCCCTTCCCCTCTCTCTAATAATAAATAAATAAATAAAATCTTTAAAAAAAATGGAAATTATGTTGACATAATATATGGAGTTCAAAAGTTACTCTAGCTAAACCACTTAGACTGAGTAGGTAACACGGCCAGCTCCAAGGCTCTTTGGACCCTAGGCTGGTTGACTGACCCAGATTGTTTTCACCTCACTCTTCCTTAACCTCTAGGCTATTAAGATTTTAAGTGTTGCTAGGAATAAATTATTTGTTCATAAATTGAATAGGAATCTGACTGGGCCATATGGGAAGACATGTAATTTTAGACAGGCAAGGTTCTGGGTAAGTGTAACTTTGCTCTTATAGTTAGTTTATCATGAAAAGGAATTTGCTGGAAGTTTGCAGAGTAACTGAGCAACAGGGAGAGAAGTAGACATATCCCTCTGAAACAACTATGTGCCAGGCAAGAGAGACAAAAAAAATTTTTATGTAGAATATCTTCGTTTTTCTGAAAACTTAATATTTGGAATGCATTTCTATGGAAAATAGTTACCCGAAAGATTGAGTTGAGAATCTTTTGTGAAAATGATTTTACAATTTAATCTTTAACAGATAGAGTGACCATATGTCTTGGTTTCCTGAGATAGTACTTGTTTATACCTACTGCATAATTAGTAATAGCACTTCTTTCTCAAAAATGTCCCTGTTTGGACTATAAATTATATGCTCACCCTAATTATAGAGGATCCTGGAACTTTCTGTCACTACCTAGCAACCCACGTATTTGTCTTTTACAGAGTTATTCCGATTCTCTGCTACCATTTATCTGTTGGCCTTTCTGAAACCCTCCACCCCACCCCCATTTCTAAAAGCCACAGGAATGGCTTTTAGAATGCCTTTTCTTTTCTTTTTAGTTGGTGAGGAAGGGGATAGAGATATATTTGATTAATTTTTCTATTATGAAAAAGTCCAAATCCAACAAAACAAAAGGAATAGAAAGAGGGACTCCCTTTGGATTTTATTTAAACCGTTCCATTTGATGAAGATAAGGTCCATACATTGCTCTTGGTTGATAAATTTAAGTCTTTCTAATTTATAGCTTCTTTCTCTCCCTCCCTCCCTCCCTCCCCATTTTAAATGAATTTATCATTGTATGAAGTTTCCACTCTTTGGGTATTGGAGGTTGCACCTACATGGTCTCACTAAACATACTCTATTAGATGACTGACACACACGCTCCCATTATTTTATGTAAATAGTGATTGGAACAGTTGCAGTTACACTTTTATAAAAGTACTGTGTACTTCCGTTGAGAGTTACCTAATATTTACCTGTCTGCATAATGTTAAGCAGCAGCTACTATTTATTGCCTCGATCAGCCATTCTTAAACTTTACACTCTTAAAAAATTGAAGACCCCAAAGACCTTTGTGTGGGTTATATCTAGATTTACCAGATCAGATATTAAAACTGAGAAAATTTTTAAATTATCAATTAATTTAAAAATAACAGGCTTAATAGAAGGCAACTGCTTTCACATTTAATTTGCGTTTGTTTTGGTTGAAGAGTATGAAGAAAATCTGTCCTCATACAGATAAGTAGTTGAAAAGGGAAAGACCTCACATATTCCTTGAAAGAATCTTGGGAACTTCTTATTATTTGGTTATACTAAGATGCAGTTTGAATACAAAAGGCAAGATTGGTACCTGTTTTTTATCCCCTTACCAATTTTCTAAATAGTAGATATGTAGCCTAACAATATCCAAAGGTGATTAATGAAGTGTTATTATTGTGTACTTGTGGTTTTAAATATATTAATGTGTTTCAGTTTCTTGCGGTTATTTTTGACGTTCAAAGTATCCCATTTTTGGCTCTTTGTTCCTAAGACCTTTTTACTCATGCTCAGTCACTTCTTGGCTTGTTTTGTTGTTGTTGTTGTTGTTGTTGTTGTTGTTTTTAAGTTGGTTCCTTGCTTTCTCATATGACAAGATGTTTCAGGATCATTCTTTTTTACACTCCCTACCTCAAATCTAGAATTACTCATATTTGCAAAACTGGTTTCTTTTAGTGGGAAACGGTACTTACAGACCATGGCCTGGGTGCTAAGGGTGTTCCTGCTCTTGGATTGGTCCTTGTTTCTAGACCTTTTCAATAGACAGAACTAAAAAATGGTTTCTTTTCTGTCCTTTTTTCTCTTTTTTTAAATATCAGTTGTTGATGTTTGATAACTTTTAGTTTGAATTCAGTACTACACAATATTTTAGTAAACCTAATATTTTCCCCACACCCTAAATTCCAATTTTTGGTAACACCAATGTAATTACCCTTTGCTTTGTCCCACAATGCAAACACAACAGTTTTAGAATCTCAGAACAATATGATTACTGGAAAGTGATTTTCTTGTTTGTTTTTGCCCTTAGAATATGTTCCTCTAAAAATGCATGATCAAATTACATTGTTTTAAAATCACTTGGAATATTTCTTGTGTGGTTATATCACCAACTCGATACACAGTGAGGTTAATTTTTTTCATTTCACTTTCAGATTTTTCAGGGATTGCTCTTTGTTTTATAATTACATAAAATATGATTACTTAGTAAAATTTACATCTGTGTATAGTCCGAGAAATCTAGCTTCTAGTGTTTTCTGCCTTGTTCCCTTTCTGTCCTTGTGTGTACACCTTGACAGATTATTTATGATTATTATAATTATTCATGATTATTTAAAATGATTTTTTTGTGTGGTGGTACTTTTATTGTAACAGAGGAAGCGTTTTAGTTACTTAATACAAATATCTGCTTCTAGATTTTTTCAATAATTACAAGTATTTTTAGGCCATGGAAGAGGAAGGAGACTTTTCTGTTTTACCTGTGACCACAGTTTTTTTGCCTTAATATAAACAGTTAAAATAAGAAACTTCCTTTCTCAAATAAAAACTATCTCCAAATGCTGGACAACTTTCCATATGTCTCCAGTGATTTCAGATACTTAAATCCAACTAACACCTGGGACACTGGTTTTATAAGTTTTAAATTAAATTTTAAACTTGTTGAATGCTAAGTCTATTTTATTGTATTATAATAGCCTAAAGGAGTTGAAATATCATAGTTAAGCAATATATATCACATTCTAATATGATATACTTTATTATAGGCCAAAAAATATTAAATCAAGATATGTCCAATGGTGAAGCAATGATTGAAAGTGCAAGGGGTTTTGAAATTGAATAGACTCCGGTTCAGATTCTAGTTTGCAGGTTTTTTTGCTCTGGCCTTGGATAAGTTTCTTAACTTGGTGAGTTTAATTCTTTGGCTAAATAGGAATAATGTCTTCCTCACAAAGGTGATGTGAGCGTTACATGAGCTAATGCATGTAAACTGATTGAAGACACAGTGGCTGATACAAAATAAGTATCCAAATAAGTATCCAGTAAATGTTAGCTTATATTTAGAAGTTGTTGTTATTACGAACATTTAATCAAGTCTTTAAACTCTATCTGCAGCTTAGGGTAAGTAATGCTTATTACATGCTGTAAATATAACACTTATTTTCAGGACTCCATTAGTGTATGAACAGAACCAACTGTTAACAAAGGAATAATCAAGGCCTAACTAAAATTCGTTTGAGGCTTGTGGCTTTACAATGTGCCAGTGCTTACTATACAGATATAACCATATTTAAAAACTTAATAGGTAAGGGAGCTTTAAGAAAACATTTTCTTTTCAGCTAGCCAAGGCCCTTTTCAGATATTATTAGAAATTGTTTTATTTGAAGTCGCTTAGGGCACTGTGTATGTTGACCAGAGTTAAAGAAATTTTTTTAACTCTAGAATTTTAAGATACATCTACCTTTTAAGTGCCTTCAGATGAAGCTATGTAACACCAGATTGCTCATTAGGTCAGGTATTTTTGGTTTGTTTGTTTTAGTTATATTGGCACATAATTGACAAATACAATTGTAATATACTTAACAGTGTACAACATGATTTGATATACATTGTGAAAGGATTTCAACAATTGAGTTAATTAACTCATTAATCCCTTATATTTACCCTTTCTTGGGTGGAAGGGTAATTCTAATCTCTTGGCAAATTTCAGTTATACAATACATTCAGTATTATCAACTAAAGTCACTGTGTTTATACATTAGATCCAAGACCTTATTTGTGTATTTTTAAATCCTCACCCAAGGGTATATTTATTGATTTTAGAGAGAGAGGAAGGGGGCAGAGAGAAACATCTCTTGGTTGCCTCCTGTACACACCAACCAGGGATTGAACCTGTAATCCTTTGGTGTACTGGACGACGCTCCAATCAGCTGAGCCACCTGGCCAGAACATCTTAGTCATGTTTGTACCCTTTTACCAACCTTTCCTCATTTCTCCTACACCCCAGCCCCTGGCAACCACTGTTCTACTCTGTTTCTATACATTTCATACGCACAAACACACTTACTTATTTTTTTGTTTTTTTTAACAATCCACCTATAAGTGATACCATACACTATTCGTCTTTCTCTGTCTGGCTTACATTATTTAGCATAATGCCCTCTGGGGACATCCATATTGTCAGAAATGGCAGGATTTCCTTCTTTTTATGACTGAATAATCCGTTGTGGATAAATAACTAGATATCACATTTTCTTAATCCATTCATCCTTTGACATACACTTAAGTTGTTTCTATACCTTGCCTATTTTGAGTAGTGCTGCAGTGAACACGGGAGTACAGGTATCTCTTCCAGATGGTGATATTTTTCCTTTGGATATATTCCCCAAAGTGGAATTGCTGGATCATATGGCAGTTCTATTTTTAATTTCTTGAGCAATCTCCATACTATTTTTCCATGGTGGCTATACCAGTTTACATTCCCACCAACAGTATACAAGGGTTCCCTTTTCTGTACATCCTCGCTAGCATTTGTTATCTATTGTCTTTTTGGCTATAGCCATCCTACCAGGTGTGAGGTGATACCTCATTATGTTTTTTTGTTTGTTTTGTTTTTTAAGATTTTATTTATTTATTTTCAGAGAGAGGAGAAAGGAGGGAGAAAGAGCACTGTATGCTTGCCTCTCACATGGCCCTCATTGGGGACCTGGCCTGCAACCCAGGCATGTGCCCCAACTGGGAATCGAACCGGGACCCTCTGGTTCCCAGCCTGTGCTCAATCCACTGAGCTACACCAGCCGGGCGACATTATGGTTTTGACTTGCATGTCCCTGATGATTAGTGATGAGCACCTTTACAAGGACCAATTAGTCCCTTTTATGTCTTCTTTGGGAAAAAGTTAGGTCCTTTACCCATTTAAAAAAAAAATTTTTTTTCGTCTTGGGTTGTTTGTTTGTTTGTTTGTTTGTTTTTGCAGTTGAGTTGTATGAGTTCCTTATATTTTTTGATTCATCTCATTTTGCCATTAATGCGTGCCTGCACTTTTGTGCACTTTATACACATGGTATTATTGTGTACATTATTATACGCATGGTATGTAATCATTATACCCATGCATAATGCGCATCCTTACTTTTCCTTCAAAAATTTGGACCAAAAAAAGTGTGCCTTATACACAGCAAAATATGGTAACTCCTTACCAGATATGTGGTTTGCAAATATTTTTCTCCCATTCCATAGGTTGCCTTCTTATTTTGTTGATGGTCTCCTTTGCTGTGCAAAAGCTTTTAGTTTGATGTAGTCCCACTTACAAATCCAGAATATCATTAGCGAGATCAGCACAAAGGACCTTATCCCCTATTGATTTCTTCTAGGGCTTATATGGTTTCAAGTCTTACATTCAAGTCTTTAATCCATTTTGAGTTGATTTTTGTGTGTTAAAAGATAGTGGTCTAGTTTCATTCTTTTGCCTATGGACATTCAGCTTTCCCACCACCATTTATTAAAGAGATCTGTCATTTTCCCACGGTATACTCTTGGCATCTTTGTCAAAAATTAATTGACTATATAGTATAGATTTATTTTTGGACTCTCTAGTCTGTTCCATTGATCTGTGTGTCTGTTGTTATGCCAATTCGACACTGTTTTGATTACTGTAGCTTTGTAATATAGTTTGAAGTCAGAAAGTGATATTCCAGCTTTGTTCTTTTCAACATTGCATTGGCTATTCAGATTCCATAAAAGAAATTTTAGGATTTTTTTTCTGTTTCTGTGGAAAATGCCATTGGAATTTTGGTAGGGATTGCATTGAATCGATATAGATTGCTTTGGGTAGTATGAACATTTTAACAATATTCTTTCTGTCCATGAGCACAGAATATCTTTCCATTCATTTGTCTTCAATTTCTTGCATCAGTGTTTTCATTGTTTTCAGTGTACAGATTTTTCGCTTCCTTGGTTAAATGTATTCCTAAACACTTTATTATTTTTGATGCTATTGTAAATGGGATTGTCTTCTTAATTTCTCTTTCCTGTTAGTGTATAAAGTACAACTGATTTTTATATATTGATTTTTTTATCCTGCAACTTTACTGAATTTCTTTACTAGTTTTTTGTTGGAATCTTTACGGGTTTTCCAGATACAGTACCATGTCATCTGCAAATAGTCTTAACTTTCTAAGATCTGGAGGCCTTTTATTTCTTTTTCTCGCTGATTGCTCTGATGAGGACTTTGAGTACTGTTTTGAATAAATGTGGCAAGAGTGGGCATCTTAGTCTTGTTCCTGATCTTAAAACAAAAGCTTTCGATTATTCACCATTGAATATGATGTTACTTGTGGGTTTGTCGTATATGGTCTTCATTATCTTGAAGTACATTCCATCTATACCTAATTTGTTGAGTTTTTGTCATGAAAAAAATGTTGGATTTTGTCAAATACTTTTTCTTCTTTTTTTTAAATTATATTTTATTGATTACGCTATTAGAGTAGTCCTAATTTTCCCCTTTGCCCCTCTCCACACAGCACCCCACACCTCCTCAGGCAATGCCCCCACCATTGTTCATGTCCATGTGTAAGTTCTTTGGCTGCTCCACTTCCTGTACTGTACTTTATACCCCCATGGCTATTCTGTAACTACCTATTTGTACTTAATCCCCTCACCTCTTTACCTGTTCCCCCACACCACCCCCCATCTGGCAACCATCAAAACACTCTATCCGTGATTCTGTGTCTTTTCTTCTTTGCTTAGTTTATTAGATTCGCTTGTTACGGATTTTATTGTTCATAGTTTTGATCTTTTTGTTAAGTAAGTCCCTTTAACATTTCATATAATAATGGTTTGGTGAAGAACTCCTTTAGTTTTTCTTGGCCTGAGAAGCTCTTTATCTCCCTCTTGATTCTAAATGATAGCTTTGCTGGGTAGAGGAATCTGGCTGTATGTAGGTCTCTGCTTTTCATGATTTTTAATATTTCTTGCCAATCCCTTCTAGCCTGCAGTTTCTTTAGAGAAATCAGCTGATGATCTTATGGCAACTCCCCAGTAGGTAACTAACTGCTTTTCTCTTGTTTCTTAAGATTCTCTCTTCTTTATCTTTAACCTTTGGCATTTTAATTATGGTGTGTCTTGGAGAGGGCCTCTTTGCATCCATCTTGTTTGGGAGTTTCTGTGTTTCCTGGATTTGCACTATCTATTGCCTTCATTTAGGGAAGTTTTCTTTCGTTATTATTTCAAATGAATTCCCAATTTCTTGCTCTTTCTCTTCTCCTTTTGGCGCCACTATGATACAAATGTTGGACCTCTTAAAGTTGTCTAAGAGGCTGCTTAACCTATCCTCATTTTTTAATTCTTTCTTCTTCTGATTCTGCTTGGTTGTTTTTTGCCTCCTTATACTTCAAGTCATTGATTTGATTCTTGGCTTCATCCACACTACTGTTGTTTCCTTGTAAATTGTTCCTTATTTCCATTAGTGTAACCTTTGTTTCTGACTGAATTTTTTAATGCTGTTGAGTTCCTAAATATTTTTAAAATATATTTTATTGATTATGCTCTTACAGTTGTCCCATTTCCCCCCTTTATTCCCCTCCACCCTGCACACCCCCTTCCATCCACATTCCCCCCCTTTTGTTCATGTCCATTGGTCATACATAGTAAGTTCTTTGGCTTCTGCATTTCCCATACTATTCTTAACCTCCCCCTGTCTATTTTCTACCTACCATTTATGCTACTTATTCTCTGTACCTTCTCCCCATCTCTCCCCCCCACTGATAACCCTCCATGTGATCTCCATTTCTGTGGTTCTGTTCCTATTCTAGTTGTTTGCTTAGTTTGCTTTTGTTTTGGGTGTGGTTGTTGATAACTGTGAGTTTGCTGTCATTTTACTGTTCATATTTTTTTATCTTCTTTTTCTTAGATAAATTCCTTTAACATTTCATATAATAAGGGCTTGGTGATGATCAACTCCTTGAACTGGACCTTATCTGGGAAGCACTTTATCTTCCCTTCCATTCTAAATGAAAGCTTTGCGGGATAGAGTAATCTTGGATGTAGGTCCTTGCCTTTCATGACTCGGAATACTTCTTTCCAGCCCCTTCTTGACTGCAAGGTCTCTTTTGAGAAATCAGCTGACAGTCTTATGGAAACTCCTTTGTAGGTGACTGTCCTCTTTTGTCTTGCTGCTTCTAAGATTCTCTCCTTATTTTAAATCTCAGGTAATGTAATTATGATGTGCCTTGGTGTGTTCCTCCTTGGGTCCAACTTGTTTGGGACTCTCTGAGCTTCCTGGACTTACTGGAAGTCTATTTCCCTTGCCAGGTCGGGGAAGTTCTCCATCATTATTTGTTCAAAAAAGTTTTCAATTTGTTGCTCTTCCTCTTCTCCTTCTGGAACCCCTATAATTCGGATGTTGGGACGTTTAGAGATGTCCTGGAGGTTCCTAAGCCTCTCCTCATTTTTTTGAATTCTTGTTTCTTCATTCTTTTCTGGTTGAATGTTTCTTTCTTCCTTCTGCTCCACAGTATTGATTTGAGTCCCAGTTTCCTTCCCATCACTATTGGTTCCCTGTACATTTTCCTTTATTTCAATTAGCATAGCCTTCATTTTTTTCATCTAATTTGCAACCAAATTCAACCAATCCTGTGAGCGTCCTGATTACCATTGTTTTGAACTGTGCATCTGATAGGTTGGCTATCTCTTCTTCACTTAGTTGTATTTTTCGTGGAGCTTTGATCTGTTCTTTCATTTGGGCCTCCTTTTTGTTTTGTTTGGTTTGGGGGGGTTGTTTGTTTGTTTGTTTGTTTGTTTTGTCTCAGCACGCCTGTTACATAGTAAGGGGCAGAGCCTTGGGTGTTCATCAGGGCAGGGTAACCCATGTCGCTGCATTGTAATGCTGTATGTGGGGAAGGGGTCCGAGAGGGAACAGTGACACTTGCTCCACTCTCTGCCTTCTTTCAGTCACTTCCCCTGCTTCCCACAAGCAAATTGGGCCCTTCTGGTGCTAGTTCCCAGTTGGGTGGGTTTGTGTACATTCTAGGACCCTGTGGGTCTCTCCAGCAATCTCCCCTGTGAGGCTGGGAGTCACTCCCGCTGCCACCTCAACCCCCACAGATGATTGCAATCAGTGATTTGAGGCCTCATTTCCCCACACTGGAACCCTGGGCTTCGAAGTCTGTTTCACTCCCCAGCTGTTCCTCTATCTGCACACAAATGTGGGACCACCCGCTCCACCAGCCTCGGCCTTGCTGCCCAGCTGCAGCATTGCCGCCCTGCTCCACAAACCACTGCCTCATGGCAAGCTCTCTGCCCTGCTGCCCGGCTCTGCCCCTCCTACCGGTCTGGATGAATGTGTCTTCTTTAACTTCTTGGTTGTTGGACTTCCATACAGTTCGATTTTCTGTCAGTTCGGGTGGTTTTTTGTTTTTAAATTGTTGTCCTTCTTTTGGTTGTGCAAGGAGGCGCAGTATGTCTATCTACACCTCCATCTTGGCCGGAAGTCCCGAGTTCCTAAGTTCTTTGAGCATCCTTATAACCAGTGTTTTGAACTCTTCATTTGATAGATTGCTTATCTCCATTTCATTTAACTTTTTCTGGAGTTTTGATCTGTTCTTTCATTTGGGCCATGTTTCTTTGTCTCCTCATTTTGGCAGTCTCTCTGTGTTTGTTTCTGTGTATTCAATGGAGCTGCTTTGACTCTGTGTCTTGGTAGTGTGGCCTATCGTGTTAGGGTCCAGAGGTACGGCCTCCACTATCCAAGCTGAGTACTTGCTCCCTTTGTGTGGGGTGTGTACACCCTCCTCTTGCAGTTGAGCCTCAGTTGCTGTTAGCAGGTCAATGGGAGGGATTTATCCAGGCCAGACAGCTGCAAGGATTGTCTGTGACTGCTTACCGCCAACCTCTACCCTCTGGAGGATCAGCTGTGCTGGGGCAGGGTGGTGATAGCACCAATGTGGTCTGTAGCTGTCCACTGGGTGCACTGGCCCTGGGCCCAGGGCCACCCTGCCTGAGCTATAAAGCAGTCTGAGTTGGTGATGCTCCAGCGTTTTCTGTAGCTGTCCACTGAGTGCACTGGCTCTAGGGTTTGCCCGGGTGGTACAGGCCCAGGTCATCTCCCACCTGTGTTTTGCCCAGGGCCACCCTGCCTGAGTTATAAAGCAATCTGAGGCGGCTACTACTTGTGCTGGGCTTGGAGATTCCCATGCAAAGCCAAGCTGTGAATCTAGGCTGGCTGCTGCTAGTTCCAGGCCTGGGGCTCACTGAGACCAGCTGTTACTTTTTGAGAGAATTTAGAAAGTTATGACGCTTGAGCCAAGACCAGCCATTCATATGGAAAAGCAGCTGGCGCAGGCCTCTAAGTTGGGTGAGGCAGAGTTTAAGGCGCGTTAAACAGTGTTAGCCAGAAATGTGATGGTGTCTTTGATATGGCACCAGCTTGCTGGCTCTGTGAAGGGAGGGTTTAGAAAAGGGACACTGACTTCTGTATGCCACTGGTGCCTTTCAAACTGCTACCCTGATCAACTAAGAGGGAGTAAATCTGAGTAGGTGAGTCTGAGTGTGGGTTCTTTAAGAGAAACTGCTTGGGATTTCAACAGTTTCTTCTGCCTACACAATCCCCGCTGATTTTCACAGCCAGAAGTTATGGGGACTTATCTTTCTGGCCCTGGAACCCTGGGCGGGGCAGGGGAACCTAGTGTGGGGCTAGGACTCCTCGCTCCTGAGATACCCCTTCCAAATTTTTATCCACCACACCTGGATGTGGGACCAGCCCGTTCTGCATCTGTGCCCCTCCTACCACTCTGGTTGGATGTGATGTCTTAATTCTGTAGTTGTCAGAGTCCCATTCAACTCAATTTGTGATGGCTCTGAATGATGGGTGTTCTATATTTTAGTTGTAATTTTGATGTGGTTGTGCAGCAAGGAGAGCCATGTCTGCCTATTCATGCATCTTTACCAGAAGAGCCATATACTTTTTCTGCATCTATTTAGATGATCATATGGTTTTTATTCTTCATTTTGTTAATGTGGTACATCATATTTATTGATTGGGGTAGTGGAACCATTTTTGCATCCCAGGAATAAATCTCACTTGATTGTGGTATATGGTCCTTTTAATGTACCGTTGAATTCAGTTTGCTAATATTTTGTTGAGGACTTGCATCCATGGTCATCGGGTATATTGACCTGTACTTTTTCTTTTTTGTAGTATTTTTGTCTGGCTTTAGTACATGGTAATGCTAATCTCATGAAAGAGTTTGGAAGTGTTCCTTCTTGGATGTTTTGGAAGTTTTATTTGTTTTTAATTCATAGGGTGAGCTTGAAGAATGCTAAAATGAATTTAGATTGGATGACAAGTCCTTTGGATTCCAGGATCTTTTCATTATACCATATTACCTATCTTATTATTTCTATAAGATTTTTATTTATTGATTTTAGAGTAAGAGACATTGATTTGGGTTGGGTTTTTTTTTTTTACTTATTTATGTATTCATTGCTTAACACTTTTCGTACCACTCACGAGTTTTCTCATGTTTCGCGCTCCATCTGTTAAGGACCGCATCACGAGATGATTTAATTAACATGCAGTTTGCCCAATATTGTGTGGTCCCTGGCGGATGTCTTAGAGATTTCTATACAGTACGAAATGTGTTAAATCTTTTTATTATTATGTAATTATTTGTTTATTTTAGAGAGAGGGAAGGGAGAAAAACATCAATGTGAGAGAAGTATTGATTGGTTGCCTCTCCCATGCATTCAGACTGGAGACCAAACCTGCAGCCAGGCATGTGCCTTGATCAGGAATTGAACCAGCAATGTTGCGACTTATAGGGCGATGCCCAACCAACCAAGCCGGATCAGTCAGGACTTGCTGGTTGATTCTTGTATGTGCCCTGACCTGGGATCAAACTTGCAACCTTGGCTAATCTGGGTGACACTCTTAACCTACTGAGCTACCCAGCCAGGGCCCTATCTTATTTCAAATATGGAGAGTTCTAGGAAAGAACAAAATGGTGGGCTAAAGTTACCGTCTCCCTTCCCCACAAAACAAAACAGCAATTAAAATGCACGCTTTTTTAGAGATAATATGCTAAAATATTTATGGATGAAATATGTTGTTGGTATTTGCTTTAGAATGGAAGAGAGTTTATAGATGAAACAAGATTGAATATGAGTTGGTAATTGTTGAAATAATAAGTAAATGAAGTTCTTTATAAAATTTTACTTTTATGCTTGTTTGAAATTTTTCACAACAAAAAGTTTGAAAGTTTAAAATAAAATATCTATAGACTTCACTGTGGATCTTGTTACATCAGGCTAGTAAACACAACCAGATTTTTCAGTCTCTCCCCATCAGTGCTACTTGCCCTCTGAGCCCATTTCCTCTTGTGACTATCACATACTTCCAATCAGTGGAAAAATAGAGTGGCTATGTAGGTATATAATGACTTTATACTAAAAGGAAATGTTAATACTTTAAAGATTATGGAGTCCATACAGTTCTGGAAAGTATTACTGGCAGGAAGATTGAGGACGCAAATGGGTAAATTAACAGAATGTTCAGTATACAATAAATTTCTTGTTATAAGATGGTTGAATTTCTGAAAGGGTATCTTATAAAAACCCGATCAGTGCCAAACAGTCAAGATTTCTGTAAGAAAATTAATAGTATATTTGACTAAAGGTGAAGGTTATTCTGTGACGATTAGCAAATCTTATTATTAGTAGATTTGACAAATTACTAACAGGACTCAAACTGTATAGATTTCTCCACCTCTTCCTATCGGCTTGGAAGCAGGAGAGTAGTTCCTGTTTGCGTTCCTTTTCCCTGTAGCATTTACTGCTTTAATATTGTAACCCTGCATACCAAAAGTTGGGTGCTTGTGTCAAATATCTTGCTGGGTTCTCTTGTGAGTGTTATGTCACTTAATTCTCAAAATAGCCCTGTGGGATGGTTTACAAATGAACTGAACCAGATTGATCACACAGCTAGTAATAAATAGGGTGAGCCAAGCGCTTATGGTTCCAAAATCTTTTCATTATACCATATTACCTGTTTTATTTAAAAGCTTTCCCATCTTCACCAATATAATCTTGCCCTTTCCTCTCCTCCTGACTTGGAGTACTTCTACCCATCTGTAGTTTTGGTAGGTTTTTTTTCTTAGGATTCTTTGCCTGAAAGGGCTCCTGGATCTGGATAAAGAAGGGAAAAATATATGGGTTTTTATTGGGCTTTATCCCCTACTAGAGTGGTTATAATAAATTCTGGCTTTTTAAATATTTAAAAATAGTTAATGGGCCTCTGCCAATCACGCATACCTTCCTTATCAGTCAGTCAGTAATGGCTTCCTATATCTAAGTCTGGCTGCAGTTCAGGAAAGGGGAATAGAGCAAAGGCCTATGAATCCGTAGAAATTTTACAGGTTTTGTCTGTGTTTTTCTGAGGGGAAGGTTTATGGTCTTTATCAGAGTCTAACAAATCTGTGCTCATTCTTCAAAAAAGTTAAGTATTACAGGCACCCTAAGAATTGGTTCCTAAGAGAGACAGAAGATACTACACTCTGTTGATTCTTCTTGGGCCTGAAAAGATGCCTCCTTCTGACCTTTTTAGGCCAAGTTGCAAACCATCACAAAGCCCACTGTGAATGTACTTGTTTTCTTACTTTAAAAAAATGGCCTGTGTTTTCAGTTTTTATTTTTTAAAATTTTGCTACTAAAGATTGAAACTTACTTAGTTTTTTTGTATTAAGTTGGCCTAGATGTACTCCCAGCTGTGCTTGGTGAATTCATTAATTTTTTTCAAAAGAAAATACTTTTTAAATAGGAAGGCCTTAATTAATAACAAATATAGAAGTCAGACACAACTTCCTAAAGGGATTTGAATTTTGGTAGAATATGGAATGGTAACAAGCAGCTCCCAAACACTGACTGGTAAGTTAGTGTCTTCATATTGTAATAAGGTGATAGCCAAATAAATGTTCATTATAGGTCCCCTCAAAGAAGAGATGAGGCAGATACTGTCTCCTTTGAGCAGTTCACCAAAGCAGAGTTGGTAGGAATTCATATGTGCATTCAAAGTTTGAATCTGCTAGAAAAACAGTAACAAGCTAGTTACACTAAGAATGAATGTTTGAATATTGATACTAGGGCAAATAGAAGTCTAGTGGGTTTCCTTCTTGCTTTAATATACAGATGGGAGAAGAGTTGGAATTTAAAACATGGAATAATATTGAATCTTAGTGGATTCTTAAAACCTAAATTAATTGAGCCATAGGCCATGTTTGGGGAGGGGGTTGTTTGTTGGTTTTTTAAGAATTCAGAGATAAGCATGAAGACATTGCTTTAACAAGGCCTTTCTGATGATTTGGCCCAATAGGACAAAGGGGTACCTTCTTGGGCATAAATCTTTGCCCTGCCCCCCTTTTTTAGGGGGGTCACCCTTAGTAAGTATTATCTGATGTATTTACCAGGCTATGAATTGTGTAGTCCTTTAATGGCTACACAAATTTTAAAAAATTTAAAATTTTATTTACTTATTTATAGAGGGAGGGAGAAAGAGAGGGAGAGGAACATCAGTGTGCGAGAGATATATCAATTGGGTTGCCTCTCACACACCCCCAACTGAGGACCTGGCCTACAACCCAGGCATGTGCCCTGACTGGGAATCGAACCAGTGACCTTTCAGTTTGCAGGCTGGCACTCTCCACTAAGCCACACCAGCCAGGGCTAAATAATGTTTCTTAAAGATATAAGAAGAAAGGATTTTGTGCAGAAGTATTGTCAGTTGTCTAATGATTATTCTTGGATACTGGTACTTTTGGGGCCAGGGGTGCTGGTTGCAAAGGATCTAACAGTGTGTGTATATATGTATATATTTACTGTATTTTCCTAAACAACATATAAAAATTTTTGCACTTTTTGAGGGTCTAAGTTCGAGATCAGGGTGTCAGAAGGATCAGTTTCTCCTGAGGCCTCCCTCTCTCCTTGGTTTGCAGGTGGCTGCCCTCATGCTGCCTCTTCACATGGTCTTTTCTCTGTGTGCGCATATCCTTAATGTCTCTTTGTGTGTCCAGTTTTTGTTTTGTTTTTTTTTTCTTCATATAAGGACACTGGTCATATTGGATTAGAGTCCACTGTAATGCCTCATTTTTAAAAATTATATTAATTGAGGTGTATTGAGGTAGGTGCAATTGACTTAATAGTTTCAGGTGTACAACATGACTCAGTATTTGTATACATTGCAAAATGATCAAATAGTCTAGTTAACATCCATCACCTTATGTGATTACCAGAAATAATTTTTTTCTTGTGAGGAGAACTTTTAAGATCCACTCTCAGCAACTTTCAAATATGCAACACAGTATTGTTAACTACAGTCACCGCACTGTGTTGTATCCCCATGACTTACTTATTTTATAACTGGAAGTTTCTCCCTTTCGATCCCCTCCACCAATTTCTCCCACCCCACCCCCAAATCTTTGCACTTTTAAAAGACTATACTTTTTCCTAAAAAGATTGGGAACCACTACTCTAAAGTTGTTAGTGGTGGTCTACAAGAGATCTGTCACATAAACTGGGATGTAGGACTTTTTTTTTTTTTTTTTTAAGATATTTTAGTGTTTTAGCCAGAAAAGGAAATAGAGTATTCAAAAACAGTGAGATTCAGCATTTAGAAATATTTTACTCAGGAAAAAATAAATTTGTTAACAGAAGACATCTCAACAAAAAGGGGAAAATAGGTAAATCCTAAATACTTAGTGTTTTACACTACTTTATTCGGTACTAGAATTCTGGGCTTTACTTAGGGTCGAATTCTGATATGATAGGAAAACCCACAGAGATTATTAACGGAGAATAAAATAACTGGGAAAATTTAGTATAGTATATGTTTGTGATTTTTTTGCATAAGAATTTGAAGCAGTTTACTATGCCAGTAGTATTCATTAACTAAAAAGTACTATTTTGTCAGTGTTCTGCGACTAATTTACTATAAGTATTAATGAATGAGAATTTTGGCCTAAATACAGCTGAAGTGTTTACTGAAACTGGACCAAAGATGAACATCTGTGTCAAGGCTTTTAAATCATTTTTTATATAAAGATCTCCAGAGAGCCCTGGCTGGTGTGGCTCAGTGGATTGAGCGTGGGCTGGGAACCAAAGGGTCCCGGTTCGATTCCCAGTCAGGGCACATGCCTAGGTTGTGGGCCAAGTCCCCAGTGAGGGCCATGTGAGAGGCAACCACACGTTGCTGTTTCTCTCACTCTCTTTCTCCCTCCCTTCCCCTCTCTCTAAAAATAAATAAAATCTTTAAAAATAAAAATTAAAAAAAAAATAAAGATCTCCAGAGAAATGTTTATAATATTTTGATATTTTGTGTGATGGGGGCTCTTGAAATTTCTGGGTCTCATATCAAACAACCAACTAGTTAGTTCATAGGTGTTCATCCTCTTGAGCTTCTAGGGAAATAATGTACTCACCATTCCAAAGATTTAATTTTCTCAGTAACCTACTATGTAAGTAAATACAGGCTACCTTTATGCATAGGCTAAACACTGTACAGGGACAGGCAAAAAGTAGGTTTGTCGATGATAATAAAGAACTCTGTGCCAAAGTGTGCTTAAGTATAACAAGTGGACTAAAAGAATATGTAAATAATGAAGGCCAGCAATTTGAGCACTTTCGAGATTGTACCTCAGTGTACTGTGCCACTGCAACATTCTTTTGAGTTAATAATGTAATAATCGTAACCTGCATGTCTTTTTCCATACAAACAACTGTAAACCTACTTTTGTCCACCCCGGTATATCAAAGTTTAATTTTATTGTTATCAATAGTTTTGTAATAGAATGTCGTAGTGATGTATATTTGTATTGACAGTGATATGTGCCTATTTTCCACTAAACCAAACCTTAAGGTACATATATGTGCTTTGTAGTACAAATAGGAATCATACATAACATGTCCCAACTGTTTTTGTTCTGTGATACTCAACCATCATTACAGAGTTATTTTTTAACTGGAAAGTGTGCCTCAGTCAAGTAGGGTGAACCTTTTTACTCTGTTGTCACTCTGAGACTCCCCTAGTATTCTGAGAAACTACTCACTAAAAATGAGACCAGCTGGTCACTACCTTTTATGAGAGCCATTGGTTCTGTGATGTAATCTGTCCTTATCTTTAATATACAGGTTTGATGGAATGTCACACTTTGCCTACTTTGGGGTATTTTTTCCTGAGTTTTATTATCTATTTGACATATAACATAGGACTGCTGTGTCACAGCTGTGGGTCATAGGTGTACTTGTGGTTAGCTCTGCTATAAGGAGATTTTTGCATTCCCAAGAACACAAGAAATTTTATTATCAGCCAACTCATGTCAAAAAATTGATTACTGACAAATGATTTTTTTCCCTAAAAGATGATTAAGGCATTGTTAATAGCCATAAGTGAATAATTTTAAAATGTAAACATTACTGAGCATTAAGCTCTTTTTCCATCTTAATTTTTGTAAAAAAAAATTACGACCTTTCCCTATCCTCACCACCTATCATTGTAAGCAGACCCTTACCACTCGTTTTTATGATAAAAAAGGGGACAACTTCACTCAACAGTTGTGATACGTACAACTGATATTTCTGGAATTTGCAGAAACATAATACTGTGGAAGAGTAAAGATTACAGATTAAATAGCCATGAGCTGATTGTTGATTAAAACTGGATAGGGTCCTTGAGTTAATTACAGGGTTTTCTCTGCTTTTGTATTTGTTTGAAATTGCTCACAATAGTTTTTTTAAAGGTGCAAAAAATTAGCATATCACTCAGGATAAATAGTATGAACAAATTTTTGAAGGAGAAGAAACAGTTTAATAGCTAATTAACAAGGAAAGTTTTATTCCATTCAGGCAGTGGAGTTTGAACTAACCGAGTAGGCATTAGGGAGCCAGTGTGGATTCCTAATAGTGGAATGATAATGATCAAAGTTCTGCTCCAGAAGAGTTCATGTCGTAGAAGAATGAAGAATAGAGTGGAGGATTGAGAGCCCAGAGTGAATGAGACATTGCTGTATTGCAACCTTGAAATCATAACCTGTGTGGTGTTGGTGAGTGGATGGGTACAAGGCAGTCTGTGAAGCATTTCAATGGAGAAAGAATTAGCGGAGCTCTTCGTAGTCAGGGGCTGGTGCCAGCACAGCGAAAAAGACGTTTTTGCCTCATTTCTCCAGGGCTTAGGTTTGGACTATGTGGTCATCTGTTGTCATTATGAAATATACCAAATGAATTTGTAGCTACAATACAAATTTAGTCAATATTTTGGCTCTTTTAGTAAATCAGTATTGATAAGTTTGCAAAGTTTCTTTCCAAGGGCAAATTAAAATGAAGGTATCATTTTATACTACTGAGGCACAACTGCTAAAACAGTTTTGATAACCTGTTTGAAACCAAAGAGCTCAGATCTTCTAGGTTACTTGGCTTTTTCCGTCAGAATCCTACAGATGCCAGCTAGATTACAGATGGCTAGCATAATTTGTTTTTTCATTACTGGAAGAAGAAATTTAGAGCTTAGTGCATTCTATTAAAAGAATTAAATGTTCTCCCAGGGGACAACTCTTAAGAAAATACTTTGGCTCTGAAATAGTGCTTTGTCTAGGTGTTATTTTGAAGATCCCAGCCCAAATTTAGTGACAAAGAACTGAGATTTTCTCTATTTACTATATAGAATTTTAGAGGACAACAGCACATCAGTCTTAAATGTGTGTCACAGAGCCCGGCTGGTGTAGCTCAGTGGATTGAGCGCAGGCTGGGAACCAGAGGGTCCAGGTTGGATTCCCAGTCGGGGCACATGCCTGGGTTGCGGGCGAGGTCCCCAGTGAGGGCCATGTGAGAGGCAACCATACATTGCTCAAATTTAAAAAAAAAAAAAGTATCACAGAATTGATGAGAATTTGCAGTTAACTTACATTTTAGGCTTTTCTTTTAGAATATAGTCTTCTAAGAAAAAGGCTCCTGAGGGAAAAATTGAAATTATTTTAAAACTTATAAGAAAATGTTGCCTTTCCACTATGTTTGTGGGAGTGTAAAATGGTTTTTACTTTCTGGGAGGTGGTTTGGCATCACTAATAAATATGCTCATGCCATTCTGGCAGTTCCATTTCTAGGAATGTGTCCTAAGGAAATGTTTGTGCACATATATAAACAAAGGCATATGTACATACCATTCAGTGCAGCGTTGCGTATGTTGTGGAAAATTAGCAACAATCTTAACATCCACCAGCAGAAAATTGACTTAAATTATAGATATCCATGGGATAGGATACTGTGCTATCATTTAAGATGAAGTAAATTTGTACATCTTTGCATGTAGAAAGATGTTTAAAACTGCTTAAAGAACAAAGCAGATCACTGAACAGCAGTAGGGTTCTTTATCTTTGAGTATCTTTGGGAAATGGAATTATAAGAATTTCACTTTACACTTTTGTAATGTTTGCGTAATTTTTACAAGCATTTTTTTAAATAATAAGAATAAAGATACAGCTTTCGGGAGGGGAGGGAAATCCTTTTGTGCATATCAGAATTATTAAGCTTTAAATTCCTTTGCTGCTATATACTTAGCCACCTGGTCTGCCAAGTAATTGAAGAACATGTACGGTCAGGTTCTGTTCATCTGTGTTTTGCAGGTTCTTCCTGCCCATTGTCCTTCATTCTTAACAGAATTTTTCATGAGACCATTCAGTAAGTTTTGTCTAAACAGTTTAAGAGATTTATAAAAGAATCTGTTTCCATAAGAGACTCCTCTGTGTCACAGGTAAATTGATGAGGTGGTTTGGGGGTTTTCTTTCTTTGGAGGGTGTTGTTTATCTTCAGAATTACTCATTAATTGTAAAGGCGTACCTAGGATATTTTTTTTCCCCTTCATGGTTGTGAAGATACAATACTTGGCACATAGGCAAAACTAAAGAGTTTGCAGATTGCCTACCCTTTCTTTGGATAAGAGAAACACCTTAAAATAGCACATAACATAGCTTTTATGTATAGTAGTTCTTTCATGTTTTTTGGACGGATGGATGGATGGATGGATGGATTGGTAAATGTGAATGAATGAAAGGAAGGAAGGAAGGAAAGAGACGAGACAAGACTGGCAAATCTAGATAATATAAATCACAAGAGAGAGCCAGGAATTCTAATCTGAACTTGTTTGTCTAACAGTACCAATAGTTGGTGCTTATTTTACAAGTCTTTTTGTTTCAATTCAGATATTGCTGTCTAAAGTAAAGTAATTACTTTAATAAATAGAAGCTATACATTAAATCCTAATTTTTTTCTGAACTCCACCACTGCGTGTATGACTTCTTACAGTTAATATATTTATTACTGTTTTTTCATCTATAAAATAATGAATTAGGCTTTAATATTAAAACTAAATATTTTATCAATTGGAGAAATTTTACCTAAATACAGAAAGTATAACAGATACTGATGCCTCAGATGTGCATAACCCACTTTGGAGTAAGTAAACCTGGTTCACATTTTGAGGTTTGGAAAGGGTCTGGATGAAGGAGACAAACATAGAGGTATGAGAGGTTCTTTTTTTTTTCTTTCTTTCTTTCTTTAATGTGATCTGGTACATGTTTCTAAAGCACATGCTGAGGCTCCAAACACAGTAGGACTGAACATTCAGAAAGTCTTGAATATAGCCCTTTAAAGAGGTAAATCAAAGTTCGTATCATCTTTATTTGATACCTAGAAGCCTAAAATGTTTCTAATTCATGTAAAAAAAGTAGTGTGCATCCTTGGTTAGTTTAACAGTATATATGTATTTATCATTGTTTAAATGAGTTATAAATACCCCTGGCTGGTATAGCTCAGTGGATTGAGCGAGGGCTGCAAACCAAAGGGTCGCCGGTTCGATTCCCAGTCAGGGCACATGCCTGGGTTGCAGGCCAGGTCCCCAGTGGGGGCCATGTGAGAGGCAACCACACACTGATGTTTCTCCCTCTCTTTCTCCCTTCCCCGTTCTCTAAAAATAAACAAATGAGTTATGAATAAAATATTTTTTCTACAGTGTCAATTTATAATAACTTAAGATTGTAGCATGTATTTAGTTTGTGTTTAGTTTCATTATTTATGGCATCTACTCTTGCTCTACCACCTCTTCCCCCTCCCCTCTGAGTAAGTATGTCTTGGCCTCCATAATATTACCATTCATGAAATTTTTCATGAGGAAAAAAAATTCTTACTATGGAATAAAAGAGGATGTTTTAAACTGGATTTTAATTACCTCCTGTTCTAGTTACTGGTTTGTTGTGCCAGCCCAGTAGCCCCTAGAGGGAATGTAAATTTAGGCAAAGTGGCCAAGGAATAAACAAGTGTTGCAGGAGAAGAGGTGGGGGGAAAAGAAAACTTTACCTCGGCGCTAAATTCTGTCATGGTATTTCTTTAGTCTCTTAACTGTTTCCCCAGTGTTTCTCTCTTTTCTTTTTTCTCTTCAGCCCTGAACTTCTCTTAGATCCCTTGCCTACATTAACGTGCTTCACATTTGTAAGCCTAACTTAGAATTTATACTGTCCCGATTATATGAACTTTTCACTGAATTTATTTATTTGTTGCTTACCATTTATCTCTCCTATACTGTGTTTTCCAGATATTGTCTTCTCACATTATTTACTGTAGCAAGATTGAAATGTATATTGTTGAAGAAGAGTGAAGATCATTTTTAGCCACTTTGAGGTTGTTAGTAGCAGAGCTCGTTTTTCTTCACGTATATTTATAGGTTCCAAAGAGCCATTTAAGCTCTTATTCGCTGCAAACGCTAGTCTGTACACACCCAAGTCAGCAGGACAGGTATTATTCTTTGTATTATACAGATGAGAAAACTGAGACTTTGAGACATTGCATTAATTAGATAAGCCAGTGGCAGGATTCATAGAAATTTGGAGCAGGAAAAACCCTAATGGAAATTTTACTTTGAGGAATTTAAGGTTCGTCTGTTAAGAGTGGTTTTTCTGAGATCACCAAACCAATTAAGTTGTAAGCTAGAACTCAAATTTCCTAACTCCTAATACAATAGTACTTTTTTCTTTTTTCAAGGTAAAAAGCCGTTACAGGACAACAGCAGTGTGTTCCCTCAGTATTTTAATTTCAGTTGGAGATGGAAAATAAGCATATAATGTAACTGCCACATTAGTTCTCAAACAGGTTGGTCATGTAATAGATAAAATGCATTCGTATATTTATTGCATTTTTTTTCTGTGATTTAAAAATTAAATTGATCCCTGGCTGTTGTGGCTCAGTGGATTGAGCCCTGGCCTGCAAACCAAAAGGTTGCTGGTTCAACTCCCAGTCAGGGCATGTGCCTGGTTTGCCCACCAGGTCCCCAGTTGGGGGAGCATGAAAGGCAACCACACACATTGATGTTTCTCTCCCTCTTTCCCTCCCTCCCTTCCCCTCTCTCTAAAAATAAATACCAGATGTTTTTGGACTATAAGACGCACCTAGGTTTTAGAGGAGGAAAATAGGAAAAAAATTTTTGAAGCAAAAAATGTGATAAAAATATTTAATAACGTAATATTTCACCAATGTAAATGTAAACAACTCAGGTAAAGCTACATTCGGGCTATAAGACGCATCCCCATTTTCCTCCCAAATTTGGGGGGGGTGCATCTGATAGTCCGAAAAATACGGAAAATAAAATTTTCAAAAAATTAAAATGAGGCTAATAATCATACCAAAAAACCTAATATTTTCCTCTTCTTTTTACCATTTTGTAAATTTCATTCAAAAGGACATTAAAGTATAGAAGTTTACAAATAAATTCAGCTTACATACATAACAAAATTTGAATAATTGGTGGGTTCAGAAACTGAATCTTAAAATTGATGACTATTATCTTTTAACCCTAGTTAAATTTTTTCTGACTTTTTTTCCTCTTCTTAACCAAGTTAAATTTATTTATTTGTGGACGTATTAAAGAACTTTTATGGCCTCAGAGTTATTCTATATGTCTGTTAATTTCCATTATTTAATAGTTTAAGTATATAGGTAGGTTCGGCTAAATATATTGATTTCAGGATATATTTTAGACACTTGTTTCTAGTGAATGTCAGTCAGAGGGTTATTGCTTAAGGTAGAAATTGGTTAATGGTGGTTAGTTGGAGTTTAGAGAACTGAGATTTGTTGTATGCAGAGCCTTTCAGTTCGTGAGGGAAAAAGTCCTAATAATTTTGTAACAATGCTATATGAGCCTGATACCAAAGCTCTGAAAAAGAAACCAGGCCTAGGAGATGAAGAATCTAGGGAGGATTTTTAAATTGAGGATATTTTTAAGCTAGATTCTAAAATAGTAAGTCATAGCTAATAGGACGAAAATAGTTATTAACCCTCTTGTAAGATCTGAAGTAATATTGTTGCCCTTGAGAAAAGTAGGCTTTGTGCTGTGATATTACTCAATCTACTTTTTATGTCAGCCTAAGCAAGAAGGTACTCTCTTTCTTTAAAGACATGCCTATTTGTAACATAGAGTTTCACATAACTTCAAAATGTCTATAAAATATACCTTTTTGGCCCTGGATTAGTGAGTGCACATTTGTCCTTACTTTGAAATCTCCTAATCTGGCCCCAGATTCCAGATTGATTTTCATATTTAAGTAAGCCATTACCTCGCAAAAGATTTTCTTAGAAGAGTGGGGAAAATAAGTGTAAAATATCAATGTGAATACCTTGTTGTTAATATGCTTGGGGAATTATATTCACAGTAAAAATTGTCTCAGTGTTCTGTTAAAATTTAATGATGGATGATAGGTATTGTAAAGCTGAAGGAATTAGAAGATAGGGACATTTTGAGAAAATGGCTTGTTCACATATATATTTATTTACATGTTTTGTCAGAAACCAAAATTGAGGAAGAGATTTGGCTTTTTTTTTTTTTTTTTTTTTTTTTTGGTTTGTGAAGTTGATTAGAGATTGCTCCTTGGCTGAGTTGCTGTCTGCCTAGGCTGTTAACAATTGTTTCTCTGGCAGCAGATCTTGTTCATCGGGATTGCATCATTTCTGGGAGAATGGCCAAGGTCCACAGCCTCAGTACAAAGACTGTCTGAAGCATATGAGGCCTGTTCTCTTTCTGAAGCGGCACTCCCCTTCCTGCCAGTCCTCTTCACAGGATTACTGAAGCAGACTTGTTCCGAATTTCTTTCATTGGATTGGCTGTTTATTGGACTCTTGTCTCCCAGCTGCTTCCGGCTCACCTGGCTGATGCAATTTCTCTTTCTGAAATCTCTGTCGGAATTGTTCTTAAAACACTGCCTGTCTTCTGAGAGTGACCAGGCAGATCACATGGGGCGTGTGCTTTCAGCAAGTCATATAGAGAAGAGACTGTCAGAATGACAAATACAGAGACTATTGACCATTTCTGAACTCAATTAAAAAGACAGGGGGTAATTATAAACTATTTTTGGCATGTTCTATTTAATAGCCTTTGCCCAAGAAACTATGTAAATGGTGACTTCTCAAAAGAGTACTCAGTACTGGGAGACAGGCTGATTCTGCTTCTGAATCTGAGAACAATACTAGTGTTTTTGTAGATTCTGATGGATTGTTCTGAAGATACTTAATTTGAAATAAAGTTGAAATTCTGATACATTCATTGCCCCCCCACCCCCCCCGTTGTACATTCCTACTACTTACTTGTTCTTTTCCTTCTGTCATTTCTTATTTGTTGCTGCTAAAGGAATCTATGTCTCTCTTGATTTATTTAATTTCTTGTACTGTTACCTTTATCCTTTTGTTTTTATAATTCCCAGTATGCTCTTTGTGAATTGTTTCTAAAGAATAGTTCATTTTCCAATTTTTAATCAATTGGAGATTAATAAAATATCAACATAAAGTACATTTCCTCTCCTTAGTAACTGAAATTACATGAACAGCTCTTTCACCTATGTGATATATTAACAGTTTGGGTGTTCACACCCCATTCTGGCTAATGTTAAATTTCACTTTTTTTCTTCAAAAGTCCTAGGTCAGCGCCTATTTTTCTTTCCTTTTTTGGAGGGTAGAAAGTTGATGAAGGCTTTGTTTTTCCACATGTTTCTGTTGTGGAGTTGACCACAAACAGAAAGGATTCCCTTTTTGTCCATCTTTTTCTGCAGTAGGACAAGAGGACAGAGTGGGATGGAGGAGGCGGCGTGAAAGAGTAACAGGAGCTTAACCTGGATGGTGGTAGCTCTTCGTCTGACTGGAGAGTAATTGACATTTGGTTAAAGAAAAGCCTCTGAATTTGGGATGGGGTCAGTGGAAAAGAGCGGCACCTCCTAGGAGAGACAAAAAGAAGGCGTCCCTTGGGAAATGGGAAAGAATTCTAATTTGAAGGAAAGCGAAGGACTATCCAGTGACATAAGCATTTACGCTTCTTAAGTAAAAAAGATAATTTCCCTTTCTACCCTTTATTTAGGTCTTGCTTACAGGAAAATAGAATGTAATGGTTAAAGAACAAAAATAAAATACTAGAGGAAACATGGGAGGGGAAACAAGACTGCAGAGACGAAACAAACACAATTGCCATTAAACTATTGCTTCTGTAGAGTTCTATTCTGAGAGTCCATTGATATTATTTCTTTCTATACTAATTTGTATCTCAACTTTTTCTAGGTCTTCAGAGCTACTGACAGATAATTTTTTGGGACTTCATATTCAGAGGTCTATACAAAGGTGACTGAGCCAAATAAATTCTTTCGTTTTGATTTTTGTATTTTGATAAATGCTAAAATCATATGTTGAGGTAAGGATGATCAAAATTTATTCAGCAGATATTTCTAAAACACCATGTGTGTGCTAGACACTGTTCTGGAGATTGGAACTACAGCAGAGGATTAAAGTGTAAAAATCCGTGTCCTCAGAGGGTTCATATTCTAGTGGGAATAGACAGACTGACAAGTAAAAAATGGCTTGACATTGTTCTACCCAGAGAGAGTGTTAATTCTTCTCAGTCTCTGTAGGGCACATCTCCAAACTCTGATAAATATTAGTAAACTATACTAGAAATCTGTTGTCTAGAATTATAAAACTAGTGTCGTTATCATAAGAAAAGATTACATATAGATGATCTGTTAAAAGGTCTTCAATTAACATTTTAATAGCTACATTTTGAAGAGTTATTTAAGAAAGGAACTATCTTCAGGGTTATGTGAGAAATTTGGTTTTGTTAACCATTTTTTGAGTTAAGAGACTCCCCCAGTATTATGAAAACATTATTTAGAACAAGATGGCCAAGCTAACCTATGATTGCTTTCATCAGAAGAGTGGAAGAATCATGTAAGACTGGACAAAAGGAAAATGAAGCAGTCCATTAAAGATAAATGTATAGTTAACTACTTAATGTTCCTTAAAGTTATTTTCAGCTATCCAGATTTGCTGGGGTGGGATTTCATGGAGGAACGTACTAAGGAGATACTATCTGAAGTAATTTTTTCGTCTTTTCCGTTTAGTGTAACTTTTAAAATTTATTCTCAGAAAAATAACAACTCTCAGTGTAGATTTATAAGTTGTATTTATCTAGAAGTGTACAATTTTTTATGGTCATATAATAATACCTGTGACAGGAGTTTTAATGGTACTGAGTAACTTTTTTTGTTGTTGTTCTTTACTGAAAATATAATGCCTGATTCAGATTACTATATATTGGTCAGGGAAGGTATGATTATTATCAGACTCTGTTTAGATTATCAGACCAGGCAGTTTAAGGGCTTTTTTATTTTCCTCTTTAATTTGAATTATACAGTGATACTAAGTTAGAGAAAATTGAACCAACAAGCCCCAATATTTTAATTTTATGCCCTTTGGGCTTATTTGATATGTTCTCTCTTCTACCATTTGCAGATTTTATTTCAGTTTTCCAAAGACTTTAAGGATGTACTGCTTAAACTCTGTTTGGCTATATTGTTAGTGAAAGGAAACAGTTATGTGTAAGATGGGCCCAAAGGCAGAAGTTATTAGTCACTTTTATGAGCTGTGAGGAAGCAATAGACAGGAAGATTTGCCCTTTTCATTTTAGTCCCAGGTTTTAGCAATATGTCACCTTCTGTTGAGTGGGAGCAGATCTGTTGCCACACCCATATTTGAAGAGTCCTAGATCCATTGGTGAGATCAAGCTCTTGCAACGTGTAGGTGTCAGGGAGGACGGCTTAGCTTATAGCTGTTCTAGCAGTCCAAAACAGCGTCACAAACAAGTGCCATTATCTTTATGCACAATACTGGTTTGATTCATTTTTCACAATTGTGTTTTTTACCCACATTAATTTGCTTCGGATATCAAAATAAGATTCAAGCATCTCAGATTGTCTGCCATTTAAAATTTACATTAGTCCCCTGGATTGACTCATTAATATATACTTTTCATTTAATTTTTGTAGTATAAACAGTCATCTGACATTTCTTCCATCTTAATTGTTTTATCATGAATCACTGTATCAATCATGACTCCTCGTGGTCTCTTTTTGCAGAAATCTTTATTAATCTGGGTCTTTGACGTTGACTGTCTGCCACGTACAGTGCTTCTTCATCCTTTCAGTAGTTATTTTTACAACGTAAAACCATTCATATAAAGTACACTTTTCCCCCCTTGTACCATACCTCAAAATCTCTTAATCTACTTTTACATTTTTACACTTAAGTTGTTTGTGGGTCTTTCTGTTCCCAAATTCCACTGGTTATGGTTGCAAACTCAAGGTATCCTCCCTGCTTCTCCATACACTATTTCCTGATCTTTATCATGAAGTTGTACTCTTTGTGATTTGTTTTTATTCATACCTAGCAGTGGATATTATCTCACAAATATAGTTAAGATAATTGCATCTTCTCCCAAAGTTATTGTTAAAATAAAAATGGTTTTAAAAAAGAAAGACTGTTCTCTGACAAAATAAGACAATAAGAAACAGCTGTGTCCAAATAAATAGAAACAAACTGATCTCTTATATTTGGAAGAAATAACATAGGCTGCTGGAAAAATTGCAATTGTGGTGGGCGGGCAGGGTTTAAACGAAGATCTTGAATTGTCAAAAAACTAAACTGATATTTCTATTAATCATTCCATATCTTTAAAGTTGTTAGTTCCTACATTACTAGAAAATTGTGTTTGATGAGCAGTTGTAGAATGGGGGAAATGTGCTTATTAGTAAGCTGGGCACTTTCTCTTTATTTGAAAAGGAAAAAATTAAAATAGAATGAAAAGAAAGCATAACTTTTTCTACCTCTAATGCAGTACATAGTAAACATGGGACAACCTGTAGATCCCTTGCCGTACTTGTTTTATATTTATCCCTTTAAAGTCTTATTCAAAAATAGGGGGCGGGGAATAGTAGCATTGAGGATAAATTTTAAGAACTATCTGGTTACTAGATATTATTTTCCTTTACCGTGGCAGGATTCCTCATGTCCATAACATGTTGGTCGAGGCTCTGCAGCTCACCCCCACTCTCAGAGTGGCCAGTCTCCATTAATTGGACCCCGTGATTTCCACTTTCTGCTGTGCTGGACGTCATGAGCATTGCAATCCCTCTGGGAGTCACCACACCAGATACATCCTACTCAGATATGGCTGCTGGATCAGAGTAAGTGCTACTTCCTAGGTAGCAGGTGAATTACCAGTTTGTGTGGAGACAACTTCCTATGGGCATCTAATAAATAAATACAGAGTATTTTCTAAACTCAAGCCTAGCCCACTGTAAGTGACCTTTCCCTTTCTCCCATAGATGCGGGGGGGGGGGGATAGAAAGGGGAGGAAAAGAATTGGGGGAGGGAGTTCTGAGTAAATAATTAATAGAATGAAATGTGCAAAGTAGTGATTACATTGTCATTTGTTTTGATGGGTGGGGAAGATTGAAATACAGTAGGTGTCACTACCTGCTTCTGTAGAATTAATGATTATTCTGATGGATGGAGATAAAGAGGAGTTCTCTCCAACTGATTTTCCTTGAAGGCCTCTTCCTATGTACTTCTCATTGTTCTAGAGTAAAGGGGCTGAACCTTTATATGGACAGGTTACTTAAACTTCCTGACATTTTGGGATAGAAAACGTGGAAAGCAGTGTCATCTGTTTTTTTATAATATTCATTGCCTAGAAAGAGGACCTTCAAAATCAGTGGTACCAAACTTTTTTTTCAGCTAAGAGCAGCTTTAGGAATTGTCGAAAAGCCCAATCCCTAAAAATAGACTCTCAATTCTTGAAGAATTTAAATGCCAAATGGCAATGAAGGTAGGCCTTTGTTATAAAACTTTATATATTATTCACAGTTTTAAAATTTTTAGCCTTTTGTATCCCTTCTCTTTAAGTGTCCGAGATTCCCCCTGCTTACAGATTCCCCTCTTGTCCTTTTACCTCCCTTGTACCCACTCTTCCTTGCTTACAGAAAGGAAGTGGAAGCCCCCTACCTTTCAAGACGAAGTGGCACTACACAAGGATGTGAAAGTCCAGCGAAAGAGACCCAAGGGGCCTAGGGGGCAGCACACCCCCAGAAGCCAAGTCTATTCCAGGCAGTACCAGGGATTAGGGTCTGGGCTGGAAAAATCCTGGTGTTTTGAATATGTTCAGGTCCAGTTCAGACTCTTGATCCCACAGCCACTTCTTGAGTGAGGTGGGTGTTGCTCTAATTCCCCTGTTTCTCTTGCCATTTTCAGTCCCCTGGGGATTCTTTCCCCTTCAGCAAAGAAAAGCAACTGTACCAGAATTCTGGGTTCAACTGCATCCCTGATTAATAGTGGTTTTCTTCCTTAAAACTGAAACTATTAGTAAAGAGTTTGTATATTTCTTCACAAAGCCACCTAGGACAAGTTAACTGTTTATTGACTTCCTTAAAGAGGAAGGCTTACAATGAAGCTACCCTAAGCAGCAGTGTATTGTATTCTGGGGTAGTCTATAGTTTAAAGCAGTTTTTGGCCTTATTGCCATACAAAAAGGAAGATGGAGGGTGGGGGATGGGGAAGGGTGGATTGTATTTCTTCCAGGGCCTCCCCCCACCCCCACCCCTCCATTTTGGTTTTGTGTGTGTGTGTGTGTGGTTTTTTGTTGTTCTTTTGTTTGTGGGGTTTTGTGGGGGGAGGGTGGTTTTTTCCTTTTTTGGGTTTTGGGTGTTTGTTTTGCATGCCAAAGAGATTTAGTTACACCAATAGTTGAGGTTTCCAATTTTATAACTATTTCCCAAATAAGGTACTTAAAAATCTTCTTGCATTCGTACATAACTAGTTGTGTAGTGTTAAGAGATTTTTCCAGTCAGCCACTAACTCCTATATGGATTGACTAGCAAGCTGTATAAGTAGACAGCATTAACATTTGTGAGAAATTTCAACAAAGAGATTAAATCAGTGAGTTTTGGGCATAAGTAGATAAAGACCAAAAGCAATTATTCTTAAAACTGCTATTTTTCCCAGAGTATACAGATGACTGCCCATAAATGTTGCTAGGGAGTACAGAAGTAATTGCAGGAAGAAAAAATAATTCTGACTTGAAAATTGGAATATGGTGTTTCTATTTCCTGAGACATTTCATTCATAATCTCCATACAGATTTTAATATTGTGGTCATAACTAATTATTATACACAGTTATTTGTTTAATATTTCTACAAAGCAAGAGAATGTCAACAACTAGCTTATGTACCATTCTGTTAAATTATTGATGATGTGTTTTAGTGCTTCACCATGCATATTCTACTGTCATGCATGTTCCACTATTCTGGGCTCTGGTATGAAAGACGAAATACTCAAACAAGGAAAAGACCTAAATCTTAACCTTTAGTTTTTTTTTTAAGCTGATAGCAACATTATGCATTATGCATTTTTAATATATTTGTAGGGGGAAAAACTAGATGTAACAATGGGTGCAAAGATTTTTCTGAATTTTATAATCCTGCCACAAATGAATTTAAGACATTTCCAGATAGATAGCATTATAGCAGCAGGTTGCATGTTGTATTTTGAACACAATTGATGGAGTCTGTTGTAAGATGGGTTCTGGGTGTATGCCCAACTGTCATAGCAGTTCAAACATCGGGGAAGAAAGACTGTAGTTACATTTGCATAAAATGGCTGACTAATAAAGAGATGCAATCCTAACATTCCACGTTTTTAATCCTTTTAAAATACAGAAAAGAGCTGATATATATAAAATCAGGAAATATCCTAAGAAATCCTATATTTATCTGTTAACTTGTAACTATGTATTGAATCAGTGGCCAATGTGGAAATTACAGATTTTCCTCATCAAAACGTAGAAGCTTAAATTTTAAAATTTTATTTTTATTTATTTTTAGAGAGAGGGGAAGGGAGGGAGACAGAGAGGGAGAGAAACAGCAATGTATGGTTGCCTCTCACATGGCCCTCATGGGGACCGGGACTGCCTGGTTCCCAGCCCGCGCTCAATCCACTGAGCTATACCAGCCAGGGCAGAAGCTTAAATTTTAATACTTGACATGCATAGCTATATAATAAATGCTGTACTTGACTAGAAAGTATTGTGCAGTGAGATGGCCTTTTAACCTCCAAAACATACATTTTATTTTTATTCCCTAGACTTGCACATGAAGTGCATATGTTTATATTTACCCAGTTTGGAGATGGGTAAGATACAACCAACATAGCTACATCTCCATGGCCATCTTTTATTTCATATCACTTTCCGTTTTCCTGTCAAAAAAAAAACCCCAAAAAACAAAAAAACAGAAACCATTCCTGATAAACAACTGTCATATTTCACCCCATGTGTTGAGTGGTACAAAATCTCTTAATATAGAATTGGTACAGTTCTTTAGAATACTTGTTTATCAAGTAAATTAATGTATAAAATTACTTTCTCTTAACTGTCCATCATAGAAAGTAAATTCTACCTTCATTTTATTAATGCTTATTTGCCTTTGATTTCATTTAGGAAACTCCACCTGTTTCCTAATACTCAGAGTTGATTGCCTCCCAGTGAGCCATGTTCAGATCATCTTTTTCTCAAGAATACTGACCTCCATTCTTGATGTATTATCCCCCCCAGTTCCCATCGGCAGACACTCCTTTAGAGTAATAAAATGCATGCACTCACCAACAGAGATACTTTCCTATGTCTGAAGTTCTTCTTCATCTAGAAAGTATCTTTGCTGTTATAAATAAGATCCCTTCTTACAGTTTCGGAGCATATAACTGTGTGAGTTGGATACATGTATCAGAATTTTCTTTTATCCCTCACTTCTCAGTTGACATTGTGCCATGTTGAACCTCACATTTTATTCCTGCCAAGTACTGTATATTGTGTGTTTCTAAGCAGGAAAACATACATTACTTGAAGCAAACAGTATGCATTATTTGATGTCCTAAAAGACTCTTTGATATCTAAGGCCGAGCTCTGTGTGGGGTCCTTGTAATTTCTAATTTGTGAGTCTCTGTTCTGGTTAATTTAAATGACATTTCTATTAATTCAGTTCTGCAAAGTCACATACTACAATTACCTTTCTAAGTTCCCCAAAGCCTAACCAATTAAAGTTCTTTTTCTCCCTAAAATTTAATTTTTATCCTTTGCCAACTATGCCTTTTTATTACCAAATAAAGGATTACGTTAAATTTCTAAATTTGAACACTTACATAATTCTTTTATTTTACTAAACTGTGCCTGAACTGTTTATTTTCCACTCAGGGAGGGTACAAAAAGATATTTAACCAAGTTTCTCCCTGAGCCTGATTACTTAAGATCTCATATAATTTTCTTTGAAGGCAGAATATTATCCTGGTTTACAAACCAGTTAGGCATAGTGGAAAGAGCACAGGCTTTAGACTCAGGCATTGTTTCAAATCCTGGGTCTGTTGGTGTGTGACTTTGGGGAAGTCACATAAACTCACCACCTTAGTTTACCCTTCTGTAAATATGAGGTGCTATTTACCATGTTTAGTAGTCGTAGACTAAATGAATGAATATATATAAAGTACCTAGAAAGTGTTGGGAAGTTCAAAATGGTAGCCACTACCACTGTTGTTATTTGTCACTAGATTAACAAAACTTCTAAGTACAGTTTTATTTTGAAGTTCTGTTATATTACTCCCATGCAGCTGTAAAATAATTGTGTCCTTTATATGCTTGCATGTCACTGGTGGATGAGAAGTTATTACTCTAAAGGTATTTGGGGGTTCATCAAGGTGAGAGGTATAAATGTAAGATGCCATTGTTTTTACCTGTACTTTCTTCAGGGTATCCTGTCATGGTAGTGAATGGAAGAGGGCCTGGTCCCTGGGGCAGTACAGAAGGCACTTTCATCATCTCACTCACTGCAAATGTCATGTGAGGTTTCATGGAAGTATTAAGAGATCCAATTAAGAAGAATAGTTCTGAGTCTAAAGCAGCCCAGAGTGGCTTCTCTAGGGGAAACTCCCTGCTCAGCTGGTACGTTTGTGTTTGTCATTAGGGACACCTTGTATCCCAGGTGCCTGCCTTGAGACATCTGCCTGTACTGGCTTCATGTTACACACATATCCACATTTAATAACATTTCTAGTGTTATTTATAGGCTTAGTTATGTTAATAAGATTGTATCACTGAGTTCTTTCTCTTATTCTAGTAGCTGGTGGTTGTGGAAAGAGGAGGGGTTAGAATGGGAAGTTAAGTCTTAGTTTAAGGAAAGATTAGGTGTTATGCTATCATGCATTGCTTTTCGCCTTTGTGCAGCCCTGAATCTGTGGAGGCTAGTCCAGCAGTTAATGAGAAGAGCGTGTATTCCACTCATAATTATGGGACCACTCAGAGGCATGGGTGTCGAGGACTGCCTTATGCTGTGAGTATGCATTTGTTTCTCTCCAAAGCAGTGATCTTCCTGGAGTGTGACCCATTCTTCTACATTGTGACTCTCTTGCAATGTTTATATGCAGCATGACGAAGTTGCCCCTTTGCACTTCCCTGCCTCCAGCGGACGCCTAGCCCTGCATCATTGTTCTTGTTTTTATGTCCCAGTTGACCTTGGCATTTTGTTTTATCACTTTCCTGGTTGAAGCCAAAAAACGAAGGGTACTACTTTCTTCTTTCTTTCCATACGTACCATACTTTAGGGGAGAGAGGGGCCAGTGTTTGGACACTGTTGATTTAAAAAATCTTATTTTCAGGATCATAATTACGGAGCCCCTCCTCCTCCGACACCTCCTGCTTCTCCCCCTGTCCAGACGATCATCCCCCGTTCTGACCTGAATGGCCTGCCGTCGCCCGTAGAGGAGCGCTGTGGAGACAGCCCGAACTCTGAAGGAGAGACTGTTCCTACCTGGTGTCCCTGTGGTCTTTCTCAGGATGGCTTCCTCCTCAACTGTGACAAGTGCAGGTAAGATCATGTTCCATCTAGGTTCAAGCCTGGGTTGCTGGGATTAGGGTTTCTTATTAGTAGGAAAAAGCTCAAAAGTATTCTTTCTTGTGTTTGTTAATGTAGATGATTCCTTAGTGCTCCTTGGCTCGAATTCTCTGCACTAGGTGAGAATTGGTGACAACAAGGAATGAGAGATTGATGTTAAAGCTATTGAATTTGATATGAAATTTAATGTCCTGGAGACTTTTGGTAGGTGGGAGGAGAAGGGGACAGTGTGTGCAGAGACACTTCTCCCATTTTGTGATAATGTGCTGCATGCTGTTAGAAGGACTACTTTAAGTTTATTTTCCCTCTCTAGGGGAATGAGCAGGGGGAAGGTTATTAGACTTCATCGGCGGAAGCAGGACAACATATCAGGTAATCAGAAGATGGGTTATACCCCTATTTTGACATATCATATTTTGTATTTTCAATATTTGTCTAAACCTCTCCTACAAGTTCCCATGGTCCCTAGCTCTTTTCATGGAAAGAGCTAGAGGTCCTCACAAGACTACTGTGTAATTCTCTATTGTTAATTAAATGTATCCATAAACGGCATTTAGCCCTGTAGCAATCAAAATATTTCTAGTGAGCGCAGAAAATCAGATGCTTTTTATATGTTACATATAGAGGCAATGGAGCTTTGGGACTGAATATAAGGAGAGAAATACATATAATACAGAGAGTTTATGTCTTATTCCCAATGAGACAGAAAATCTTATTTTCATAAGTAAGGTGGATATTTATGTTGTTCTACAGATGATAGAGTTACCATATTTTGCTGCATGTGATGCGCTCCCATGTATAACACGCATAGTGGTTTTGGGCACATTATATGTAGGATTATTGTGCCCCTGGTATGTGACCATCATACCCATGTATAATGTGCATGCTTATTTTTCCCTCAAAAATTTGGGCAAAAAAAAAGTACATGTTAACACACAGTGAAATATGGTAATAGTAGAAGTAATGACCTACTGGGTATGGAATAGATCTAATGAAATAAGCTGTTTTTAATGCGCTTTTAAATCTTTGTACAGTGTAAACCATAAAATAACCTTTTTTCAGGTGGGGATAGCAGTGCAACAGAAAGCTGGGATGAGGAGCTTTCTCCTTCCACTGTGTTGTACACAGCAACACAGCACACACCTACTAGCATCACCTTAACTGTTAGAAGAACCAAACCCAAGAAGCGGAAAAAGAGTCCAGAAAAGGGTCGTGCAGCACCAAAGACAAAGAAAATCAAGGTATGGAGGGTAAAAGTATCTTAAATAGAAATATTTCTGAAATAGCTCAAATTTTGGACCAAGAATGCACAAAAAAAAATTTAAGAAGTTTGATCCAGATGTTTGAAGGGCCACTTTTGCTCTACTTGCAAAAATCGGCTAATCTGTGTTGTGAACATGTAGACCAACCTCTCTTCTGCCACTCCATACCATCACAACTGGCACAGTTTCTTCTCCTCCAAGCCCCATCCCAGGTATGGAATCCCAGCCCCATCTGGCACGAGCCCATATGTGCTGCAGCAGCCTCCAGCCTAGGGTTGCACTATTCCTTCCAGTGTCTCCCTGCCTCCTCAGCCCAAAACAGTCAGAAATTCTTGTCCTGGTACATGCCCACCTCATGTCATTGGGTTGATTTTTTTTTTCCTCGGTTCAAAAAAATAAATCAGGAAACATCTCTTGAATGGTCTAGGCTTCCTCAGTGTCGTGGTCACTTTCCTGTATTCTCAAATAAAAAGTCTCCAGGAGAAACCTCTTCTGTTTTGTGTTCTTTCTTCCCCATCAGGGCAACTTTGTTGCTCCTAGGTGACTTGCCCATCCCTTGTTAAGGGGATTGGTCTTTGTTTCCTTCTTAATTTCAAAATTGGTAAATCTGCCACCTTAACATTTTAATTTGCTTTTTCTTTTGGTGTCGGGGTGCATTTAGGGCTTAAGTGATGCATGCTCTTCCCTGTTAATTACCTAGTTTCACAATGGGGTGCACTGGAATTAGCCGCAGAGTTCACTGGCCTTGAGCTGCCCCTACTCTTTATAACAGTGTGGGGAATTGAGTTGTATTTGTTACCTAGGGAAAGGGGGACAGACTAGAACACTAATTCTTGCCTTAGTTTTAGTCTCAGATAGGTATAACTGTCATTCTTGGTACCAAGTTTTGTTTTGTTCTACTTGTTTTCCTCTTTGGGATAGGCATTTCGAGAGGGATCCCGGAAGTCCTTGCGGATGAAGGTAAGGGGTATTCTTCCCTGATGCTGTGTTTACTTCACTGTGATCTTGCATTTTGGTCAGCTTCTTTCCTGACATTGATGGTCTGGGAATCTTGGATTCTGCTTTTCATTAGTTTATAATTGTTGCCATTCGGTTTTCATAGAGCCTTTTTCCAAAATAGATTTTCTTGGCCATTTTCTGAAATAATTTTCCTTTCTGTAATTAAGACTTCATGTGTTGGTTTTTCATTAGCTGCTTTTGGGGGTGACATTTTCCTAAACAAGATGAGGCTGGCGTGTTCTGTCATTGTGATTAGCCTCAACCTCAGGACTGGAGGTTTTCTGGGGATAGAGCATCTCTTATGTACCCACCCTAGCACCATATGGGCTTTAATCACCATTTGGAAGGATAATTTTCATCAGTAGGAAAGTAGTGTTTATTGATAGGAATTACTCTTACTGGATTACTTATTTGAACTGATTTCTCCTGGCATATCTATTTGGTATAGAAGATTTTGATGATGCTAGTGTGTTTCTTTTCTGCGGTTATCGAATAGAAGAGCTTATGAGGTATGATTTTGGGTAGCAGTTGGAGAATAGAGAAGTTATGTGCGATGAACTTTTAGGTGTTGGGTGATAAAAACCAAGTTTGCCCAAAGGAGATCCGATTAGACAGCCTGGTATCTTCCTTTACCTGTGTATATATAGGATGACATACCTCCCAAACAATTACTTAGGACTTCAAAGCATGTAATTATAATTAAGATCTATATTAATTTTATAAGTATTCATATCCCTAAATGTGTAAATTATGTAGAATAAGAATCTTTCCTGTTGACACTTATATACGGAAAACATTAAAATCTTTTGGTGAGAATAAGCTTTATTGTGACTGATGTTAACAAAGATCACAGGTGGCACTTTACCTAAAATCTGAAGGCTTCGCCTTGCATGTAACTGTAAACAGACTTGTACGTATCCATAAAAGAGATGGGAAGAGGACTTAGAGCCCAAGAGCATCAGAGTCCTGAGATGTCTTGGGACACAACTTAATTATTCTCCTGCTAGGGGCCAACTTTGTTTTAATGGCCCCTTTATTTTTGTCTTCTTTGCTTACAGGGGACCTTTAATAGATGGATGGAACAGACATATCCCTGGTTCCAACTGTTAAGCCCTTTTCTATTTTGATCAACTATTATAAAGTGCCTTCAGGGGCTTGAAATGTTTTGAAAGATATTTAGTGACTTTCCCAAAAAACTACACATAAACCCCAAGTATTGCTTGCTGTTTTGAAATGTTGACAGGTAGTCCAGTAAACGTGTTAAAATTTAGACAATAAAAAATACTGGTCGGTTTATTTTAATTCTCACACCAGAATTTTAGGTTGAGTTACAGATTTTGTACTTAGAATACCTTATTAGTTAAAACTCCACCAGAGATCTGGGTGAGGGCTATAAGAATGGGGAAGAGTATCATTTGGATTTTTAGTCCCAAAGTCAAGAGCTTCCCTACTTGGAGACTACTCAAAATTTCTCAACCTTGATACCATTGACATTTTGAAGCAAGAAATTCTTGGGCTGTTGCGGGGGTCTGTTTTCTGCATTGTAGGCAATTTAGCAGCATCCCCGGCATCTACCCACTCGGTTCCAGTAACACAGGTATGATATTCAAAAATGACTTCAGATATTATCACATGTCTCCTTATGGGCAAATTACCTCTGGTTGAGAACCCCTGAGACAGGGTGTTAAATACCCAGAAGAATGGGACAGCAAAATAGATTGAGTTGTATTAATAAACAGCATATGATACTGTGGCAGAGGCTTCCATTATACATTAAGTTTACTGGTTGCATAAACTTGAAAATAATGTTTGGGCACCCATATTCTCAGTCTTACAAGCAAGCACCCTTAAGTCCCAAGTTTTGCACTTTTCTCTTGCTCAGCTGTTACTGACATATCCAGCAAATAATACTGTATTCTCAGTGTGTTGGCCTTAGATCCTTTGTTTGTCGTTAGGTCTTTTGCAGTGGTGAGAAATGCAGAAAACAATAGTATTGATTTTTTTCATTTTCTGTTTCATGGGGAAAGGATGGTAGACAACAGTCAGTTAAAACCAGTGACACCAAAATGAAAGAAAGCAATTGTAATAGGTATAAATGTTTCCTATATGATTTATGGAGTATATGTTTAATTTTCTTACGCCTGTTTTTGCAAGTTTAGTGTGGACATGACTTGTAAGTCGCTTTGGTGCTATACTGTCTTTTCCTTCTAGTCATCACTAGTATGACATCATCACTATCAGTGTTTGTTTTGTTTTCTGATGGCACCTTAAGTCTTGAGCACCATGGGGGAGACCATGTGTCAGACTTAAGCTCTGTCTCTGTAGTTCAGGCACATAAAACTGTCTGTTTAGGATGATGTTTCTGTAATATGATCATCTTTTCTCAGCACCGTCCTCATAGAGAGCAGTGGTTTTCCTAGAGAAGTATAGTAACGTACCTCAGCATTTTCTTCACTCTACCTACCCACCCCTTCCCCTCACCTTACCTTTTCAGAATGTGGCTATGTAAACTGTCAAAAAGGAATGTTAGATACACTCCAGGATAATAACTTTTTCTATGGGAAGTGAGATGATGGATTACTTACTTATTTTGGGTCACATGTATATTTCGAAGGAACGTGTGTTAATTGTATAAAACCATTCTCCTGGAGAGAAGTAAAATAATACCAGTTGGGGCTGGCACACTAAGTATTGAAATTTAAGGGATGTGATATTTGAGGGTTCTGTTGTTCATTTTCATGAAAGTTTTCTTGTTAACTTGATATCAGTCTTCTAATAACAAAATTGATTTTTATGATTTTAAAATGGTCCTAAAATCACAGTAATGAGATGGAACTATGATCCAGATTAATTTCTCCCTTTAGAAAGGAGGAAACTGAGCTTTTCTATGTTGTTCAAGGCTTCCCTGCTCATTGGTAATGAAACCATGGTAGAAGCCAGATCCCCTCACTCCCAAGCTATTACTCTTTATGCCATACCAACTTCCAAGCAAAAACAAATTTTCTTTGAGACTCAGCCTCTTTCCTCTCCTTCTCATTTTTATTCATGGACTCTGCTAACCTACCTGACCTTTGTTCTCTACAGAATTCTCCTTCTGAAGCACAGAATTTAGATGAGAATACAACTGAGGGATGGGAAAATCGGATAAGACTGTGGACTGATCAGTATGAAGAAGCTTTCACTAATCAGTACAGTGCAGACGTACAGAACGCCCTTGAACAACATCTACATTCTAGCAAGGAATTTGTGGGCAAACCTGCTATTTTAGACACTATCAATAAGACTGAATTGGCCTGTAATAATACAGTTATTGGTTCCCAAATGCAGGTAAGGATCAAAGGATTAATGACTCTTAAGTAAGTAGTTGATTTTTAAGAACCCAGGAAGGGGTCATACATTGGAATTATCATATCTTTCAAATGTTCAAGGACTTAGAATAACATATTAGCTACCTACTAAGCATCTTTAACCAAAGCAGGTTATAGTAGCTGGAAACTATCCAGATACATATTTTTAAACTATCTTTATTGATTAAAATTAAATAAATTAAGATAGAAAATTTTATACAGCCTCAGTAGGAATTATTACGATTCATAGAAAGCTAAGCTTATTTTTTCCTCATTCTTACATTAGACGTAAACCACTGAAATCTTAATCATACATTTTTCTTGGATGTTTTCTTGCCTTGGTGGGGTGGTTGACAACTTGACTACATGGAGTCTGTTTCCTAGAAATACTGACCTTTTAGCAAATCAAAAATTTCTGATCATTGCCCTAAATATATATACAAATTTCTCAAATATTTTTAGTGTCTACTAAGCTGCTGTTGCTATTATCTAATGTTAATACTCCGGTTTTATTCAGCTACAGTTGGGAAGAGTCACTCGTGTACAAAAGCACCGGAAGATCCTGAGGGCTGCGAGAGATTTGGCTTTGGATACTCTTATAATAGAGTATCGAGGGAAAGTCATGTTACGGCAGCAATTTGAGGTCAATGGGCATTTCTTCAAAAAGTAAGAATATCACTTATTGAGCAGTGAGAGCTAGAGAGGGTCTGGCTGAGTCGGGTGGCTATAAAACCATCTGGTTGATAGACTGCTCTTTTTGGGGGGGATAACAGCTCAAGCTCATTTTTGTCTGCATTGCTGGAGAAGTGCAAATAAATCTGCAAATTGTTTAATGAATAAAGTAGTGATAACTCCAAGCCAACCATTCCTTGTTTTGTGCTTATTCTTTAATCAAAAGCGGATAAGCATGTGATATTTTCTGAGTTTAGGAATTGCAAAAGACTGCTGCTGCTTCTGTCAGCATACGCTTCATATTTGAAGTCATGGGGTGGCCTTTTTACTCGTGTTGAGAATTACAGGAATTTTAATTATATCCCTAGACCATACCCCTTTGTGCTCTTCTACTCAAAATTCAATGGTGTAGAGATGTGTGTGGATGCACGTACTTTCGGTAATGACGCTCGGTTCATCAGAAGATCGTGTACACCAAATGCAGAGGTAAGATTTCAGTAGCAACTTCTCTTTGAATGGAATCACCAAAGAAAAGTCTACTGAAGAAGCAGTCTGAAAACTTCACCCAGATTAAGGTCTGTAGATAATGGTTGCGATTGTGAGTGAAACAAAAAACAAAACTAAAGATGCTTTTATTCCAATAGGCTGGAGGCAAGGAATAGATTTTCTTTAGCGAAGAAAAAAGCATTTGCTGAAGAGAAAGCTAGGCTGGATTACAAGTCAAAGGGGTTATATTAAAGAAGCTGCCATATAATATTGTAGAATATGTCATTGGGCCCAAACTAAATTGTGTGGTTGCAGTTTTTTAGATTTTAGTTAATAGTGTTATAAAAGAGATTCTAGGCATTTTTAGAATTGATTTCTCAGTGCACCCACATCACATGAAGCAAAGAAAATTACAGAGCTTTTCTTACAGACTAAGTAAGAAATTTTAAATCTCTGAAAATAGCTCTAGGATGTAGATCAGTGACCTTACCCTGATTTCTTACATCTCAAGATTTATTTATTGAAGTATTTTAAATTTGAGAACAATTACTGTATAATAGTTTCAAATGAAATGATGGCTAAATAACAGACTACTATAACTCTATAAGTGGGGAGAAATTATTTGGATTAAAAGTTTTTTCTTCTTTTGGAGAATTCTTCGTTTCTGTGATAAAATCATCAACCATATGTGTTTACCCAGGTGCGACACATGATTGCAGATGGGATGATTCACCTGTGTATTTATGCTGTGTCTGCCATCACCAAGGATGCCGAGGTCACTATAGCATTTGATTATGAGTACAGTAACTGGTAAGACCTCCAAATTTTCCTGACATGAATGGCCTTATCTTACACATTAAGCTATTAAGTCTGCTTTTGTTCCATGCCATTTTCATCTATTTTAACTAATCTTTTCACAAGTATTGCATGTTCTGCCTAGAAATTGTGAAGGGAAAGGTAGGCTTAGGGCGTTTTGGGGTTGGTTGATTGTTTTTTAGAGACATTGGTACATTGTATGATACTGCTCAATAGTCCGTCAAAGGTATGTTGGTTTACTCCTTTATACCAAGAATAGTAAAAGAGGAGGGGTATGTATGACACTCCTAGAAATTGCAGTAACATCTGTTGTTATGCACACAGCACTTGTGCTAGGGGTCATGTAGAATGAGAGGTTAAAGTTTCACCCCATCCGCTCAAACCATGCAATCTAGTTATGTATGACAATGCAGAAAACAGAGATGGCAAGGCACAGATGAATATGTGATGGGTTTTATTAAGTGAATGCTTTTTCCTCCTTGGTCCTTTTAGGCCAGAAAAAAAGGTCATATGGTAAATTGATGTTTGGCATATGTACAATAAGAAAAGATAATAATAATTAGGGAATTAGTAGGTAAAAGTTAGGACATGGTGAAGGTGAACAGAAAATAATAAGTATGGCCACTGCAAACTTACTGATTCACTACCCATTAAATAGCAGAAGCGAGTTGGGAGAATTGAATGGTGGGGGCTTTCTTTCCTTCCCACTAACTGTATGTCAGTGGGAAGAGTTGGGGTTATATAGAAGCACAGAATACTGAAAATACTCATTTAACTTTTCTTTGAATAAGTTATACACAGACTCTATAATGATTCTGTTTTACTTATTCAGAGTTAATACCACAAGAAGTTATACTAGTATTTCAAGAGGAAGAATTGGTAATATAATTGGTTTTTAAGGGTACTGAGACAGGCACTTTTGTTTGTTTCTTTGGAGCAGTAATTACAAAGTGGACTGTGCATGTCACAAGGGGAACCGGAATTGCCCGATACAGAAAAGGAATCCCAGTGCTGTAGAACTGCCACTCCCACCTCCTCCAAGCCTACCCATCATCGGAGCGGAGACTAGACGGAGAAAAGCACGGCGGAAAGAGCTAGAGATGGAGCAGCAGAATGAGGCTGTGGAAGAGGATACCAACCCACAACCAGAACAAGTTTCTGAGAAAGTGACTGTATCCAGTGACCATGAGGTAATTTTCCTTGGCCAGAGGCTGTTGCGATGGTACTGACCCTCTCTAAATGAGGAGGATCCCAGGTTGCCACAGGTCTGATGTAGGAAATCTATAGTAACACTTAAAGTCTTTCATATCAAGGTGTATGTGGGGGGGTGTTCATTTTTTTTACCTCTCTCTCTCTCTCTCTTTAAGCAATGTTAATAACATCTCTTCAGCTACTTCCCAAGTTTTAGTCCTGAGAATGGGGCTTATCATCTGTGTTTACCATGTGGTCCCACAAGCAACACTATCAAGCACTAGAAATTGTTTCTAGAGTTTTAAGCTATCGGGGTGGGGAGGAGAGATTGATTTTTCTTCCCTAGAGCTTAAGAGCACAGCTGAACATGACTCTGTCTTAAAGGAAATCGACAATCCAGAAGAAGAGAAAGAAGAGGTTACAGATGACCAGCAGAACCCAGCTCATAGCAGGAGGGTGGGTAACTTCTAACATCCTTTTGTTTCTGCTGATTTCTACTGCCTACAGCATGTGAAGCCCTGTTCTAAAGTAGATTTCCTTATGATTTTTTTTTTTTTTTTTTGCACACACATGTAGTATTTGTCTAGTGGTAAGGATGAGTATTTCTCTGGTGGTGGCAGTGGTGGTGATGGTCTTTAGAGTGTCTTACTTCATTTCCCAAAAACTGTCTGGTTGAAACAAAATCTCTCTCTGTTGGGGCTACTGGCTCTGGCTTAGGAATTTTCTAAGTTTGTATGAGTTCTGACATTTAAAAATCCCCGTTGGTTATATGGATTCAGAAAATCTACTTTTTTGCTGAAACCATTCATGTTTATTTCTGTTTCTGCAAAGAAGTTGAAGAAAAACTATTTGGTTATTTTTGAACTCTGAACATGGAGAGATACGTTGGTTTCGATGGCTATTTTTCTTTTATATTAAAAGTTTCAAAATAGCTGACCTTTGACAAGTTCATGTTTGACTTTACCTTCCTTTACAACTCTTAACACTTAAATGATATATTTTATTTTTAGTTTTTCTCTTTTGTTCTCCATGATATATGTACTGGTGGTTTTTGTAAATGTCTTTAAATTTTCATAAATAATATTTCTGAAAAGCTGTCTCCTCATCTTGTTTAAGGCTTTCTTCTATGCTATTGCTATTTCTTTCTAGACCCGTGAAGATAGGAAGGTTGAAGCCATCATGCATGCTTTTGAAAACTTAGAGAAAAGAAAGAAGCGGCGTGATCAGTCCTTGGAACAAAGCAACTCTGATGTAGAGGTTACTACCACCACCTCAGAGACACTTGTAGGGGAGGAAACAAAAACTGAAGCCCCTGAATCTGAAGTTAGCAACTCTGCTTTAAACGTGGCCATCCCAAGCACCCCACAGAGTATTGGGGTGAACACCCGGAGGTCTTCCCAAGCTGGGGTAAGAGAAGAAAAAGCGCCAAGCCTTCAACACCCTTGTTTTTGCGAATGTCAGTGACCTGTTTTTTGGAATGGTTAAGATCAGCATTTTCAGTGTAGCTCAGTGGATTGAGCGCGGGCTGCGAACCAAGGGGTCACCGGTTCGATTCCCAGTCAGGGCACATGCCTGGGTTGCGGGCCAGGTCCTCAGTGGGGGCCATGTGAGAAGGTACCACACATTGATGTTTCTCTCCCTCTGTTTCTCCTTCCCTTCCCCCCTCTTTGAAAATAAATAAATAAAATCTTTAAAAAAAATCAGCATTTTCAGCTTTACCTCATAATGCATTAAATATGCATTACAGACCATTTTTAAGCTGCGGGATTTAGGGAGACAATTGGAATGACTAGACACTTTAGACTAGAATGAAACTTCATACTGTTTCTGCCAAATAAACTGTTGGTGTTGAGTTCATAAAAATTTTGGGTTTCTCTTTGGCTCTTCTGTATAGGACAGTTGTATAGCTGCCCTTTCATAGGATTCTCAGGATACACTCATGTTCCCCTATCCTACCCTAGCCATTAATTCTAAGCCTTAAGCTAAAACTTCAGTGTCTGAGTAAGAAAGGGAAAAGTTGTCTTCTTTGCCAAGAACCCTAAAATTAGGTGATTAGTTTCAGCTGACTTTTGATATATCTTATAAATACTTAGAGGAAAATAGTAACAACTAACCAAAACATCTACCTATAGCCTGTTTAGATAATTTTAAATGTATACATTTTTGTAAAGATTACATTTGAAATTAGTACCTCTAAATACTCACTTTTTTCACCAGTAAACATACAGAATGCTTAAAGTTAATAGAAGACTAGATAAAATGTTTGCTGTTAAGAAATTCCTGGTAAGCATTTTCCTCTGCTATTATAGGATGTTGCTGCAGAAAAACCAGTCCCCAAACCACCTCCAGCAAAGCCTTCTAGGCCCCGACCGAAGAGTCGAATTTCTCGGTACCGGACCAGTTCAGCCCAAAGACTAAAGCGTCAGAAGCAGGCCATTGCACAGCAGGCAGAGTTGTCACAAGCTGCCTTGGAAGAGGGAGGAAATAACAGCTCAGTAACTCCTACTGAAGCTGGAAGTATAGACAGTTCAGGAGAAAACAGGCAATTAACAGGGTCTGACCCAGCTGTGGTAGCAGTTGCTGGATCCCATGTCAACCGTGCAGCATCTAAATACCCCAAAACCAAAAAGGTAAGTCATGAAAACATCTTTATGAGTCCAGTCTGGCAAGGGTTGTATCTTAGTAAAGTGAGAGGACCTATAATGCCCAGAAAAAATCAAACACTCTAAGTATTATTAAATTAAAAGTTTTAAATAAAATGCTTTGACACAGAGAGCTCAAGCCATTCTACTACAATTCTTTTGTTCCCATCCCATCATTTTAAGGCAGAGCCAAACAGTGTTATCTGGGATTGTTCTACCTTAGTGGTTACAGAGAGGATGAAGGAAGCTAGTCTTGCATTTTGAATGCCCAGTTCATATTCTCTGCAGCTGTTGTATCTACCTGTGTCGTAGTTTTTAGATAAGGTTTGTCTTTATTATCTTAACACTGCAGCCTCTGGCTTTTGTATGTGCAGCATCAACTAACGATCTCTTTCTACCTTAGTATCTAGTTACAGAATGGTTGAATGACAAAGCAGAGAAGCAAGAATGCCCTGTTGAATGCCCTTTACGTATTACCACGGACCCAACTGTACTGGCCACGACCCTGAACATGTTACCTGGTCTTGTCCATTCCCCGTTAATTTGCACCACCCCCAAACACTACATTCGCTTTGGCTCACCCTTTATCCCCGAGAGGCGTCGAAGGCCCCTTCTGCCTGATGGCACATTCAGCTCCTGTAAAAAGGTATGTCTATATTTATTTTTAACCTAGGTTGCCTGTAATCATGACATATCTAACGCATCCTCCAGATAGCCACTCTTTGCCCATGTGAGTTTATTATGAGTTAGTTGTTCAACCACGAGTATTGATGCATTGAGAGTCAGTGGGACTAAGGTGGGGTGTATCCTGTGTTTTCGGTGCTCAGATTGTGAGTATTTGCTGTTGTCTTTTCAGAGAGCCCTTGAGGTTACTGAGTTGAGAGCGCACAGCATTTGATGCGTGGGTAGGGAGGGATGTTTTGTGTGTGCTCTTGTGGTATTGGTTAATATGTTCATTTGTGAATTTGAGTGAGATTGGGCCCCAGGTATTCTAGAGCACTGTTGCATAAGTAAAATATGATCGAATTGTGTTTTAAATTAATTCAATCACTATTATCATTTGAATGCGAGTAGAGGGAAAGTCCTATTAAATTGGCATAATTCCTGTTCCTTGATCAAATGACAAGTTGGATTGTTTATTCCCTAGTGAATATGGGACCTACTATAAAATTCATTCTCTCTTTCTCTTCCTATCTGTCCTTTCTCTAGTTACATACTGTTTTTGGATCTAGTGGCAGTAGTGTTTGATGGCTGTTTGTTTTTGGAATGCTCTTTCTGAATTCCCAGAAGCCCTGAATATTTTCCAAAGGTGTCTCTCGGGAATAGATCACTCCCTCAGAGTATAATGTCGTTTTTGTGTTTCTAGAAGTATAGGACACACTTTCATTTGGTCTTCCTTTGAGGTAGTCTGTTCCCTGGAACACCCTTTTCTCTTATCCTCAGATCTGGATTCAGGCTGCCTTCCTCAATGTCTGCCATTGCCCTCCTCCACTGGCATCACGTACATGAGGATGCTGCATGTAGATTATTTGATGTGATGAAGTCTCCAGCTCCAGGCAGGTCTTCCCTGACTCCTCCAAACTTAAAGCTTTTCTCTTTCCCCAAAGAGCAGAAATTATTTCTTGGGGGGAGGGGGGCATGAAAGATGAGCCAGAGTGGTGTGGGATATGGAGGGGAGGAGGGCAGCAGGGATCTGTGCACAAAGGAAGGGCCCGACCACTGAATGAGCAGCATACGTTGAAGAAAGTCTTTTCTTAATCGCACATCTTACCTACTTAAGTATTTGAGTCACTTAACTGGTTTGGGAGAAATTCCCAAGTAGAAGAACTCCTAAAGAGAAATTTGACCACAAGATCTTTGCAAAAAGGGTTTGTAGATAATGCAATAACAAAGTACTAGATTTTTAAGGATGTTAACTGTTGAAGTATCTTATCAAGCCAGATTGTAGAATCTCCTCTATTTTGGTCCTTTATGAAGTGTGGACAATTATCTAGTACAGATTAATAGTGAAGTCTGAGTTGTAAATAGTATGGACAAGCCTCTGGAAATGACACCTAGATTATTCTGATACTGAGTTATGATCATTCTATTCCCATCTTGCTCTTCCAACTAGCAGAGTCCTATAAAAATCAAAAACATGTAGAAATATGACTTCAGATTTCATAGAAAATCCACTTCTTAGAGCTCTTTTTACCTGGTTATGGTTTAGAGCTTGTATCTATGGTTCATCTTTGTATCTGCCCTGGCAGTGGATAGAAATCCCATTTAACTCATGTTTGTGTTATATTCTCCAAATATGTCTGTCTGTCCTTAGTCTTGTCTTGTATAGGCTCTGCCGAGGCACTTTCCATCTGTGTGCATCATACCCTCTTCAGCAGCTCAGGCTCTGTATGCTGGCTTAGCATAACAACATTGCCTTCCTTAAATTGGGTCTTGTTTCAGTTTAGATCTGAATTGTTTATATTTTAAAATCACAATATAGTTTTTTATGGGGTAAAACTAATGAAATCGTGTCTTTCATCTAGCAATTGAACTCAGCTTTATTCTAGATGGGGTTGGAGAAGAATTATTCATAGATTGGTTAGAAAGTATTCATCTAGTGCAGGACCTAAGATTTCTGTGATTAAACAGAATCGTGATAAGTTTCTGAAGATCCCTTAGAGAACAATGTAAGTTAAACAGATAAGAAAAACCATCATCCATTAAATTCATTAGAACAGTATATATTCTGTTTTTAATTTTAATATATTTTATTGATTATACTATTACAGTTATCCCATTTTTTTCTCCCCTTTTTCCCCTTCTGCCCTATACCACCCTTCCCACCATCATTCCCCCACCTTAGTTCATGTCCATGGGTCACACATAGAAGTTCTTTGGCTTCTCCATTTCCTATACTAATCTTAACCTCCCCTGTCTATTTTGTACCTACCATTTATGCTTCTTACTCCCTGTACCTTTTCCCCTATTCTCCCCCTCCCCAGAACAATGTATATTCTTAACAGGCCTACTATTTTATATCTAATTAAAGGAGGTACAGGCCTCATAAGTTAAAAAAGAGTATAAAGTCGCATATGTATATTTGCACCCAGATTCTTCGAGTATTTCACAGAACATTTTATGATCTTTCTAGAGTTTCTAAAGTAAATTGAATCATAGTTCTTAAAAAGCATGTTATGGTGTATATATCTTTTGTTGGACCTTCCTTCATATCTTATTTTAGACCGGTAGCATTTATAAGTGGCTGACAAGTATTTCAGTAGTGTCCCTCCTTGTTCTCTGTCAGTCCTCTCTAAACTTACCTTGCAGACAGAATGTATGTGGGTCATTGGTCTCCCAGCTTGCTTAGGAAACCATCCTGACTGAAAATGAAACACTGCTTTGCACTGGTATTTCATTGTATACACTGAAGTGCTATTAATCTCTGTCTCTCTATACATAGCATTGAAACTCAGCTGAACAAGTCCTCTCTGAACACGTGTGTTCAGTACTCTGCTACAAGCCTTCTTCACATGCGTTATCTCACTTAGCCTGCATGACTACCCTATGAAGAAGGGATCATCTTTGGCTTAGAAGGGTTCAGTAACTTGCCCAGAGTTAGGCAGCTAGTAAAAGGCACAGCCGAGTATCAGCACAGACCTTTGAACTCTAAAACCCAAACTACTTCCTTGCTCTTCATCTTTTTAAACATTTCTCTCCCATCTCTTGGGTTCCTATACAGAATTTTGGAGAAGAAAGAAATGTTCTTTTGACTTAGTAACTATAGTTAGGACTTAGGGATGGGGGTATCTAATGTTAATTTATTGTCTATAGGGGTGATTCAAACTTGTTAGGTACAAATGTTCATGTTCCTTTTTTATGGACCCTAAAATATTGTGGAGACATAGAGTAGGGCCAAGAGGAATGGGTTAGATTGTGTTTGCTAACCTTGACCTTATATGTATTTGACCTTGTATCACCATGGCAGCATCTTAATTTTTAAAATGCCCCATCCTGGTTTTAGTTTACCTTTTTGTAGTCATCAGATCCAAAATGTAAATTTCTTTATGGGTGCATCTACTTTTCTCTTGAAGGAAAGCACAGTAACCCAAAATGAGTCCTGTCAGTCCACTCTGAAAAGAAAAATTTGTACTAAAGATACCTGTAACGAAGGGTTTTGTACTCATTTCTTCCTGGCCCTAATTTTTTTTTTTTTTTTTTTTTTTTCCTTCATCTATACACCAAGTGATTTGGACAAGGTGACCCCTAAGATCTTTTCTAAGTCATAAGGAGCTGTGGTTCTGAGAATGCATTTTTGGTCTTGTTTTGGCTTTTCAGAGACCTGATCATATCCTACAATGTTGATGTAATTCAGTGGATCACTGAGATCTCTTTTTATATACTTGTTCACGCTTTCTCCTCATGTTTGCAACTTTATTTTTGCTTTCATTTGGCAGTCCACAGTGCCATTTGCATGATGTAAAATTTGGTGAAATTTCTCTCACTTATTTCCTAAGTTTCTAAGAGAGTAAATCAGAATGCTCTGTTTAGCGAAGAGAAGATTTACTTACCTGTAATACTTGTTCTCTGAAGGTGTGAAATTATAATCACTTTTGCTCTTCCTATTTGGGGGAGGGTCTGGCTCAGAAATTGATGTTTATCAAAATTCGATGTGCCTTATGTCAGGGCAAGAGAGCCACAGAGTTGTGAGCAACCTACAACTGTGTATCTTAAGAGAATACAATTACAGGTAAGAAATCTCTCACAGGATGCATCATCTTACTATCCTAATCTTTGCAGGCTTACTTTCTGACCTAAATTTATTTCTTACCATTTAGTGAAATCAGTATTCACTGCAAAAAAAATGACCCCTTTCCCCTTTCTGATTTCTGCAAAAGATCATTTATTCTGATGATTTGCATTTTCATGCAAACTACTTGATGGGGAGAAGAAAATTCACAGGATATTCCAACTAAGAGTTGACCTTTTAGAAGTATTTTGGTACCTGTAGTGAAGAGCTGTTCTCATCCAAAGTCTTTCTGTGAATGTTTTCTGTTACCTCTTCAGATGTCCCCAGCACAGGGTAGACAACTCAAGATCTTCTTTCTTCCTTCTCAGCACTTATTTTACATGCTGGTTTTATCCTGTATGACCAGTCTCTCTTAAGTAATGCTAAGGTTTCTTCCTGTCTCTTTCCATTTCCCCCAGTATGAAAAGTTGAGAAATCATTTTTTTGTTTTGGTTTATCAGATGGGATCTCATTGTGTATAATCTAGGTTTTCTTGATTTTGCCCAGTAGAGGAATTGATGGGTAATACTCTAATAGCTGAAACACAAGACAAAAAAGTACTTGACTGTGGAACTGAATGAGTGTTTGATTACATCTCTCACCAATTGATATGTAATAACCTGGTTAATGTATTTAAAATAGATATATTAATGTTTTAAGTGATTATTGATAATTCCCTGGTTCTTTTCCCATTTTAGCGCTGGATAAAGCAAGCCTTGGAAGAAGGGATGACTCAAACATCATCTGTACCCCAAGAGACTAGAACTCAGCACCTATACCAAAGTAATGAGAATAGTAACTCTTCTAGTATCTGCAAAGACAATGCAGGTATGTATCTCAAACCTTTCTGAATATCTGAGCAAAGATTATTTCAGATCCACATAAAAAATTTCACTAAGAGTACTGAAAGTGATACAAAAAAGAGATAGCAGCCCTGGCCAGTGTGGCTCACTTGGTTAGAACATCATCTGGTAAACTGAAAGGTTGCAGGTTCGGTCCCCGGTTGGGACGCGTGTAAGAGATAACTGGTGTTTCTCTCTAACATAGCTGTTTCTCTCCATTTCCCTCTCTCTAAAATCAGTAAGTGTGTCTGTCCTTGGGTAAAAAAAAAAAGATTATACATGAAATAGCATTGTTCTCTAAATAGTTACTTTACATCTGTCTTTACAGAGGAAGAGAGAGATCTCAAGTCAGGGATCAGTTTTCCCAAGATGACAAAGAAGGAACTAGACAGTGTGCAGATAACAGCAGAAATGGTTATGAAAAGGTTAGATACATTTAAAGTAGTAAGTTTAGGAAATCTTTATTCATATTTATAAAAGGGAAGATAAGCGAGAAAGATGTGGAACACTTCAAGAATGAACCACAAGTGTAGGTAACTCAGTTGGCTGTGGCTTGATTAGAGGGTTGGGATGAAAGGGGTAAACGAGAAATTGCTATGAATTGTTTGTTTTTACAAGGACTTGCATTGTTAGTGTAAGATTTCTTTAGAAGACACAACCTTGAATCCAATTTAAAGTTCTCATAAGTTTTTTTAAACTACTGGGTCATGAAAAGTCATCTGGCCCACTCGCTTTCACAGTGACTCTTGCAGGAGGTTTCATTGAATTGCGGTTGAAATCACTGGTGCGTGAATTTGTGATACCAACTTATTTTGGGACAGTTCTTTTACTGAAGTTTCTCCTGCCTGTATCAACTCTATAATTCCATAAGTTCATCTCTAGATCAATTTTGTAGATATTATGCAATCCAAATAAAATAACAAAATAAATTAGAGTCTAAAGGTTATATAAGGCTACAGCTAACTTGAAAATATTTCAGATTTTCATAAAAACGACTTCGTTGTTTCTATTCTTTGACCTGCTGAGTAAATATGAACTTGATTTAAATAGGTTTGTCTGCTAATGTCTGCTTTATGTTAAAATTTTGTATAATGTATTTTGGAAAAAGTAGGCTGCTAAAAAAATTTTTTTTCTTTTCAAATTATTGACTTAGTTTATTCTTCTTTCTCTACACTGGATTATGCCTTATAAATCACCACATGTATAACCCTAGGATAACAGAACCCCAGTGTGGGACACGTGGAAGATAAATGATACCATGTATTTAAAATGTCTTACTCTCTTCATCATGTGTTACGGAGACTTACTCAGACCAGATTAATATAAATTAAAAGGCAGATAGCAGACTGGGAGAATACAACATTTTTGACAAAGGGTCAACATTCTGATTACTTAAAGACTCCTTACAAATGAAGAACAAGATTAAAAAAATGAAAAATCCTTAAGTGGATTAAGTTTTAACGATATGAATGCCATACTACTATTAAAATATTAATTTAGATTTCTGTTGTCATGCAAAGAATTTTTACTGTGTATTTCTGAGTGAAAGTGCTCGTTTATTGAGCAGTGTGATTTGGACAAAAGTCAGTAAGGCCATGTTAAATAAAAAAGAGGTCTGTATGAAAATACACCAGGATATTAGCAGTATGCTAATTTTGGGTTGGGACTTCAGGTTGTATATTTAAATATGTGCATGTTCACTTATATAATCTTGGGAAGTAGTTGAATAAAGGTAAAAAAACATAAAAGATGGATAGATTTAACCACATAAAATTTGAAAGCTATGTATGGCAAAGAAAAATGAAACTGAAAAACATTTTTTCATAAATATAGTAATATTAACAGAAAAATGCAGATGAACACTGGCCCATAAACTTCATATGGGCAGGCATTGGGTCTGTTTTGTTGATTGTGATATCATGATAAGTACTCAGTAAATATATTTTAAATGAATGGCCTCTGTGTTGACTGAGGAGTGGGTTCATCTTACTTTCTAGCTTTTCCACAACGAACTTCATCCAAGTGACTGCCTTCAGTAGTTACAGTGTTGGACCTAGCAGTGCAGTGGTCTTCTGAAACATTCACTGTGTCACTGCTGTTGGAATGTAGAAAAGGTGTTCTAAGTGTAAGTCATGGGTCACACGTTTGTTTGATACTGAGGCACTTTCCAAAAGGAGAAAAGAAAAATAAGAAGGAAACCTTTACTGTCTGGAACAAAAGGATAATACAGATACACTTCCAATCTAGGAAAATAAGTTCTCAGATATTAGAAAGGAAAATATGCATCTCCCAATATTTTTTGCACTTCACTGTGTTTAAAATCTACTCTAGTTCAGTGCCTCATAACTTTATTTAAACTACTCCCTTAATTCAAATGTTTCCAAGTTCTAACCATTGCTACCAGACTAATGTTCCTGAAGCATAAGTCTGATCTGTTGTTCCAAAACTTTCTTTGAAGGCCTGGAATAAATAAATGTTACTCCATTTACCAAGCCTTTGAGATATAATTTAACCTAGTGATTATTAAAAATGTAGATAGGAACCAGATTACCCAGTCTTTATCTCTCTACACATCAAATTCCTCATCTTTAAAATGGGGAATGGTAATAACAGTTCTGGATTTATAGTATTGTTGGAATTAAATCTAATTAATTCACATAAAGCACATAATATAGTGCTTGGTATATAATAAGCACTTAAACGCATAATTACTTTTTACTAACATAGAGCATTATGATCACCTCTGTTGAATTCTTAAACTTATACGAGACATGTTTTACATATATTTTATGTTTCATACAAATTTGTAGATACTTTTAAATAGATATGATGGCTATTTCCCCCCCACATAATCTAGGTCACTGATTTTCATATAGGAGTATTAAGTAAGTAAAAATCTTTTTAACAGTTGTAAATGAGTAGAAATAGGGTTTTTTTCCTCAAAGTGACAAGAAGTACTTTGGGCCTAAGTAATCACTGAAATAAATACAATAGTAACTCATTTTTAAGTGGACCTAAAAAGTATAACGAGTAGGGTATTCTAGTGAGAAAAAGTGCCAGCCTGGTTTTTAAAAATGGTTGGGAGTTTGCCTTGGCTGGTATGGCTCAGTGGATTGAGTGTGGGCTGTGGACCAGAGGTTGCCAGTTCGATTCCCAGACGGGTCACATGCCTGGATTGCGGGCCAGGTCCCCAGTGAGGGCCACGTGGGAGGCAACCACACATTGATGTTTCTCTCCCTCTCTTCCTCCCTCCCTTCCCCTCTGTCTAAAAATAAATAAAATCTTTTTTAAAAAATTTAAAAAATGGTTGGGAGTTTTTTGTAGAAGTCATTTCATGCTTTGAAGCATTCTAAATTAGGAACTAGCTATATATCTATAGATCAGGTAATTGTGTGTACCTCTTTTCTACTAAAGCAGAATGTTACAGAAAGCTGCTGGAAAAATGGCAAAAATATATGAGAAGATAAAAGAAGTATGTAGTTAGCATTCTAGAAGCTTGCATTGGTGACATGTTAATTAAGTCAAGGGTGATTTTAACAAAGTGACACGGATTTGGGATTTTTGGAAACTCAGAAGCGTCAGATTCATCTGGGAGATCTATTTGAAAATTACTTTAAGTGTGGCAATTAAAGAGTTTATTTGGGCTTTTGGTTTGATTGCAGGAGATAACAATGGGATAAGGCAAAAGAGGAGTTAAGAGCCATTGTGGGCTAGAGATTAATGGCTTTACTACAGAGCCTCCTTTTAAACTGTGGTTTCAGCCTCTCATCCGAGCTTTGAATTTTACAGACCTGTTGAGCCCATTAAAGAAATGGAAGTCTCGCTATCTAATGGAGCAGAACGTTACCAAGTTACTTCGGCCTCTTTCTCCAGTCACACCACCCCCTCCTAATTCAGGCTCAAAGAGCCCACAGCTGACCACACCTGGCCCATCCCGCCCAGAAGAAGAATGTCGAAATGGATACAGCCTCATGTTCTCACCAATTACGTCTCTTACTACTGCTAGTCGCTGCAATACTCCTCTGCAGTTTGAGGTGATTTGGGTTTGGTTGTTGGGAATGCTGAATATAAAGTTATCATTCACACCTCCTCATTTCAAATACAATATCATTTCAAATGCTTTTTTACCATGTTCCTTGCCTGTCTCAGCAATAGAATGGGAAACTTCAGGGTCAGTGTGAACTATTACCTGGTAGCCTCTCATCTTGGCAGTCCATATAATTCCCAAAGTAGGAATAGTTCTACCACGGGTGACATTCATTTGCCTTTTGCATGCAGTCCATCAGTCTCCTTAACTTTAGGTAGTAAGCACACTAGATCTCCATCTTTGTCTTCACTGCTTTGGTTAAAACAGGCATCTAAGTGCCTAGTAATCAATAATGACACCAGCCTGAGAGCTCTGATCATACTGTTTGTCTTTGTTTCTAGGCCTGTGAGTCAGTGACGTGTCTTTCCCTATTGTTTTGTATTCTCGTTATGGACTCATTGAATAGAGGTTGAGAAAGCATATGGTTTATGGCAAATGGGTTTTTTTCCTCCCGCAGTACCTTCCCTTTTTGTTATAAGGTATTAGAAATGAGACAAACTGGCAACATGTGTTTATAAAGACACTGATTACATTCACACTCTGGATTAAGTTAGAAATGTGTATCAACTGTTTCAAAACATTAATTCTAATCACTTTAGTATTCAAGCTTGGGTGACAGCAGATTTGCCAAGTAGATTCCATGTGTATGAAAAAACTCCTCTATTGCATGTTGCTTTGATTTATAATTAAACTAAACAGACACGATTTTTTCCTTCTCAGAAAAATGTATTCTTATCACTAAACACACTCAACTCTGCCCCTAGCTTGCACTTCTCCAGATGTATTCTTTCAAAAGGTGAATGTCCTAACCAGTGCCATCCTCCTTCCTGGTCAGCTTTTATGACAGCGTGGAGATTAAAAATATATGGACTTGAAAATGACTAACTCAGAAAGAAGTAGCTAGCAACCTTGAAAATAAGAAGCAGCTATACCTAAGCTAGATCATATTAACTTTCCTTTTGGTGCAAACCTCTTTTAGGGAGGAGAGGTAAAAAACTTCACTGGTTACATTTGATTTCTAGAGAAGTTACTCTACCAGTTCTCCTGTGGCGTTCTTTTTAGCCAGATAGTGAAGTAGCTAATTCAAGCCTTACTAAGTTTACCTGGTCTAATTACAGTTGACTGTTCAGTTACCAACTAGAGTTCGATAAGTAACATTTCATGAGAGGACTTGGAAGGCAGTATATTATAGGAATAGGGTTTCATACTTTGTCATTGCAGGTTTTATTATAATTAAACGTGAAATTAGAAGGTAAGTTTAGTACTCGGTGCATTTCCTGTCTCTCGTAGCATTTTGGATAACCGAAACACTATGAAAATGTAAGAACTTCGCCATCCTGACCATTCTTGTCATCATTTTAATTGCCATACCCTTTCTTATTTTTTAGTATAAGGAGGTGGAGAACCTTATTTCCATCCAAGACTGTGACACAGAGAAATATCCAAGTAAAGATCAGCTTGGTGTAGGGAGAAGAATATTTTTGAAAAGAAAAATAAAAATTATTCCAGGAGAAAAACAAATCTCTCCAATTCCAGGGGAAGGAGTTCAGGAGTTAACAGCCAGTACCCACAGACACAGTTGTCCATAGTCACACCATTAGGAACTCCCCCCCCTTACCCTTGATACCCTGAATCCTTGTTGCAACTCCCACCATTATGCTCTCCACTGTTTACCATGCAGATCTTCCTGTCAGAGTTCACTGCCCAGTTTCTGTTTGATACGGGAGTGATACCTCAGGTGAAAACCCTAAGGCAAACCTGTTTAGGACTCAGTGACTCAGAGTATAGACATCTGCTTTTTTTTCTCCTTCTGTTCCCAAAAGTACAGTGGATTATAACATCAGAGAATATTAGTAGGTATGATCAGGCTTAATTAAATTATGCCAAGAACCATCTAGTCTGTAAGCTAGAGAGTCCATCAGTCATATCTTCTATAATTCAAGAGGAACTGGCCATCTTCCTAGCCATGTCATCCCCTAGCATGCTAAGTAGTTTCCCTGGATAACAGTGGTGGGCTTGAGTCACATAAAAGAATGAGAAAATGTAATGTTCAAAAGGGTCTGTGGGGTGAAGGAAAAAGGTTCCCCTAAGGAGAAATAAGTGGCTGGGTGCCCAATAACAAATACTACAGGTTGCTTAACTCTCATCTAACATAAAAAGAAATAAACAGTTGACCCTTGAACAACATGGGTGTCACAGGCACCAACCCCCTGCTCATTTGAAAATCCATGTATAACTTACGGCTCCTTAAAAACTTTACCAGTAATAGCCTACTCTTTACTAGAAGTCTTACTGATAACATGAACAGTCCATTAATACATATTTTGTATGTTATATGTATTATGTATTCTTAAAGTAAGGTAGAGAAAAAATGTTAAGGAAACCATAAGGAAAATAGATTTACAGTACTGTACATATTTACTGAAAAAATTTATATTTAAGTGGACCTGCACAGTTCAAACCAGTGTTGTTCAAGGGTCTGCTGTAACAGTGTAAAATTTCACCTCTCTTTCCTGATAACTGCTTGAGATGTTTACTTGTAGCATGAAACGTTATTTATTCTTAAATGCTTTCAAAGGCACCGGGAAGCATTTTAACAAGTCATCCTGTTCATTAAGATGAATTCTGCAGTTAAACATTTCCCCTTGTGCATTCTTGTCCTCCCCTCCCCCCCCCCAAAAAAAGTTGTGGCTAACCATCTATGCTTGCTTTTCTTTATTTTTTGTTTTGTTTTGCTTCTTGAATTCAAGTAGATGAATAACAAGATGCTTTTCCCTCCTCTAGAACATATCCTCCCCTGAGAGTTACCCTGCGAATAGGCCCGAGTCCCTGTCACCCGAGGTAGTTATCACACCATCTCAATCACACTTGGAGGCGGAGAGTGAGTGTGCATGAGTGTGTGGGAAGGGCTGGGGTGTTCAAGTGAGTGGGGTGATGGGCTGGAGGGTGGCCGATTGGTCACTGTAAGTTGAATGAATCTTCCCATGTATGACTGGTTACTCAGCACTTTCAGTGTAGGTGGAGGAAAATAAAGTAGCTATGTGTGTGTGGTGGGGGTCTGCTTTTGTTGTTTGGGGGAGGGAGTGGCTAAAGAGTTCTTTTAAAAGAAGAATAGAATCTAAAAGTAAAACATTTAAAGGAGGCTGAAAACGTGGTAGGAGCCTTGTAAAAGAAAGTCTAACAAATAATGTGTTTACTAAATAAGAAAAATTGAATCATAAGTTGGTAGGAGCTTTCTTTTGCTATTTATTATCTTAGGCTGATAAAGGAACAGCTTCCTGGAAAAGTTAAGCAGTGATGTATGCCTTGTTCCTGGGTTGATCTGAGAGATGTTTCACTGGATGTTTTGGACTGTGGTTGGTAGATTGAGTAGCTTCATTAAAATGGGAGAGTCAAGCCTCTCAGCTTTCTGCACTTGCTGTGTAGCTCCTTATTGGGAACACAAGGAAACTAAGCTCATAGCTTCGGTGACACTGGCCTCCCTTCTGCAGTGTTTGGGATGTGGTTGCTGGAAGTGGTGTCTCTTAGGGTCAGTTGAGTGCTTTGTTCAGAAATTCTGCTGTGGAGATGTAAAGTTCAGATTTTAATGCTGGCATTTTTTAACTATTAGAAGATTTGTCAAGAGGTAGTAATGATTTAATGCCATGAATCCACTTGGAGTCTTTTTCCTCTTAAAGAGAAAGTTACAGTCTCTCATAACCTTTTAGAAATTAACTGAGCTGTTAACCCCCTCCTTCTAGTAAAAAAAAAAAAAATTTAGTATTAAACTCAGTGACAGTTGACCAAATTCTGAATTAGTAGGATTTTACAGATTAGTGTGAAACTGAGAAAGCTTGTGTTCTAGTGTCGTAGAGGTTTTCTGGGTGGTTTTGCTTTGTCTTGTAAGGAAAATACAGCATTCTCTCCTCAGGTGCTAAAGGTTCTAAGATAGTGTAATTTGGAGGTTGACATGGTATGGTGTCTGGGTTTCTGGAACCATTATTTCAAGACAGTTTGCTAGTTGACATGGTGATGAGAAACCTAGGTGTTGGGAAGTAATGGTAACCAAATAGTACATGGGGGTTATTTCTGGTGCAGTTCAGCATTTCCCAGGCTCTGCAGTGACGGGCATCAGTGGTGGTGTGGAATGTCGACACACAGTAGAGGGTAAAGAAAAAGGAATTGAGTGGCCAGAAGGTTTCATGAGAAATATATCTACTTAGTAGTGGAAGTGAGTGGAGAACTGGTTGGTTGATGTCTTTAATACTATTTATTCTCTTTTACTGAACCAGTACCTTAAATACTTGACTTTCCATCTACTTTCTACTTTCTTTCAACTTTTTTCCTCCTTCCACCTTCCATCAATATTAACTTAGAAATGAATAACACCAGAAGCCAGTTATCTTAAGACACCAGCTGGTCTCACCTCGATGTAGCATACATGGGGCTCAGGTAAATCCCAAATTATACTGCCAACCCCTTAATGTAGTGCAAGGTAGTTCAGCAAACCTGATGAAAGGCTAAGCAGGCAAAGTAGTCACATTTGGCCAATTATCTAATTCTGATTTTCCCAGTATCCTCCTCCAGAAAGACATTAATTCGGGCAAGGTGGGGGTGGTTTAGTGATCTGGCCTGTATACGCTGTTGCTACATGGGACTCCTACAGATGTTAATGACTTTCTCTCCTCTGCTTCCATCCCTCTTGTGTTTGCTGTTCACCTGTGCCCTCTTACCTCCTTTCTTTTCTGCCCTTTGACTTTTTCCCTTCTCCCCTACCCCATGTCTCCATTGATTTTTATTCTTTCAGCTTTGTCACCGAAAAGACCTGGACTTGACAAAAGTAGGCTACCTTGACTCCAACACTAACAGCTCTGCTGACAGACCTTCCCTGATCAACTCGGGTCACTCTGACCTGGCTCCTCATCCCTCCATCGGACCCGCCTCTGAGACTGGCTTTCCAAGCAGGAGTGGAGATGGACATCAGACCCTCATGAGAAACTCGGACCAGGCATTTCGGACAGAATTTAACCTAATGTATGCCTACTCCCCATTGAACTCTATGCCTCGAGCAGATGGATTATATCGAGGGTCTCCCCTAGTAGGGGACAGGAAGCCTTTACATTTGGACGGGGGATATTGTTCCCCTGCGGAAGGGTTTCCCAGCAGATATGAGCATGGTTTTATGAAAGATGTCTGTCGTGGATCCATGTCACCGGGTGGTGAAAGGGCTTGTGAAGGAGTCCCGTCTGCCCCCCAGAACCCACCACAGAGGAAAAAGGTGAGTTTCACATGATACAGGCCCTTTTGAAGGGCACTAACATTAGTAGATATCTGTGAAGTTAACACTGTGTGTTCAACACTATTCCCAGTGTGAGGGAAACAGAGATAAGTAAGACAAGGTCTCTGCCATGTCCCATAAGAGACAGACTGCTTTAGTACAATTTGATGAGTGTTGCACATAATCAGGAAATTTAAATGCCTATAATGTATGTGCTGTATATGTAGTAGGCAGTTCAAAGAATAGAACAGTGGGAAAGAATATTATTACTTGTAGTATTTAGTACTTCCCATGTTCTAAGCACTGTTTAGTTCTTTTTATGTACTTAATCCTCACAATAATTCTGTAAGATAGGTAATTTCCCATTTTGCAGATGAGGAAACTACGGCAAGTTGAGTAACTTGCCCATGGTCACACAGCTAGTAAGTGGAAGAGCCAGGACACTGCCCAGGTCTGTTGGATTCTAGATTGCACGCTCTTTTTGCCACCATGCTATATTGCTGCCTAGGTTCTGCCCTGATGGAGCTTACAGCAAGTGAGACTGAGCTTAGCAGATAATTATATTAATAAATAATTACAGTGGTGATGGATGCTCCAAAGGAGTTATTCAGGTGTGCTGGGATATCTTTTCTTTTTCTTTTTCTTTTTTTTTTCTTTTATTTATTTATTTTTAGAAAGGGGAAGGGAGGGAGGTAAACAATATTTGGTTGCCTCTCGAGTGCCCCCTACTGGGGACCTGGCCCACAACCCAGGCACATGCCTTAGACTGGGAATCGAACCCCTGGCCCTTTGGTTCGCAGGCTGGCGCTCAGTCCACTGAGCTAAACCAGCCACGACCAGATGTGCTGAGATACCTTAACAGGGGAACCTGGCCTAGTCAGATATGTGGAGGGTGTTTTAAGAACAGACAGGCTCTTGGCCAATTTGAGGGATGCCGGAGTGAAAGATGACAGGTCATTGATTTAGTTGATCTCAGACAATAAGTAAGAATCAGGCAACAAATGAGGGTAAGGATATTATAGAAGAGGGAGTAGAACGAGTAATTATGTGACACTCCATTGGATGGGCAGCAGGGATGCTGCTATGTGTTTGCAAACAGTTGAATATTGCTATGGTGTCAGAGGAAAGGTGGGGAGAGTCAGGAAGAGAATAAAAAGAGATGGGCAGGGCCCGGCCATAGAGAGCTGGCTAATGGGTTGGGACTTGGCTTTTAAGCAATGCCTGTTACAGAAATTACAAAGCAAAAAATTTGCTTTTTGTATCAGTGGTTTTCAGCTAGGGGCCTTAGGATATGCATGGGAGTATTTTGGGTTGACACAGCAACTTTTATTTATTAGGCAGGGCTAGAGAAGCTAAATTTTCTGTGTGTGACAGTCTCACATAATTACAAAACATCTATAGTGCTCTTGGTAAAAAGTGGCTTTTTAAATTTACAGTAAACTGCATTACCAGAAATCGTTATTCACTTCTTTGCAAGATTGTGTACGACAAATGCAAATACAAAATTGTCTTTGAGATTTTATTATATTTTACATTTGGGGAGCAGAAAATAAGAGCCCTAAGAGGTTAGAAGGAGGAAACACTGGCAGATAATTTGGAATAAAACAGCAGTGTGTTTTGAAGACTGTTTCATGAACAGCATTGACTATCAAGAACAAAAATGGAAACAGTCTTTGGATTTCTGGTTTCATTTATTAAGTGCAGAAATAACTGATATTATGATTTATTTCAGAACTGTTGTTGAGCACCTGCTTTTGGCCAGATCTGTGCTGGATTTTCAGATAAATAAACCTGGTCTTTGCCCTGGTAGAACATAGAGTTTAGTGGAGGAACGAGCAAGACATTGTAGCAGGTTGCCAGCCATGTAAGCAGAGTGTGTTGTAACAGCATAGGAGAGGTTTGCCAGGGGGGGCAGGGAGAAGATTCTGTTGTGGGGCTCAGGAAGGAAGGAGGGAGATGAACAGCAAGCTAGGGAGAAATTTCCAAATGCGTATAGGTTTAGTAAAGCTGGCTTACTAAAATAAAAACCGGAAATCATTTCTTTTCTCCTTGTACACTAGTTTCTCTACGTGTAAGACAGAAACACTAAAGAATCTCTGGGTGTCTTTTGGAAAATTGAACACATTTAAGAACTCTGAAGCATTGGCTTTTGCTTTTGTTTTGGAGGGGGTTTTTCCCTCTTTATTTTTAACAACGATCTCTAGGGATTTCTAAGGAGTGAGAAAGCTATCAGGATCACCTGGGAAGCTTTTTCGAACTACATGAATTCCCAGGTCTCCACCCTTCTTTTCTAAGAGCTACCATTGTTGCAGATAACTATGAGATGTGCACACTTCTGTTACCAGGTAACTAATTTCTGAAGGCAGGAAAAAGGTTGAGTTATATTAGTGAACATCAATCTTCAAAAATTTCATCTCCTGGAATCTTATTTTCTCCTTACCAATTTCTGATATAAATATGTAGCTGTGCCCAGATCTCTCTCACACCTTAAAAAATTCAGCAGTGTTGGTGCCTGCTTTGTTTGCATGGCTTGCTAATGGTTTACTAGGGTTCCATCTTTCCCGGTTGCTACTGATTAAGTAACACTGTCTGGAGTCCTGCTTTCTTATTTCCTTCCTAGGTATCCCTGCTGGAGTACCGCAAACGGAAACAAGAAGCCAAGGAGAATTCTGGTGGGGGAGGTGACTCCGCACAGAGCAAAAGCAAGTCTGCAGGCGCTGGGCAGGGCAGCAGTAACTCCCTTTCTGACACTGGTGCCCATGGTGTGCAGGGATCCTCGGCCCGAACCCCATCTTCCCCTCACAAAAAGTTCTCCCCGTCTCATTCCTCTTTGTCCCATTTGGAGGCGGTAAGCCCGTCTGAATCCAGAGGCACTTCATCTCACTGCAGACCTCAAGAGAATATCAGCAGTAGGTGGTAAGTTGGTTTTTGATGCTTTAAATGATTAAATGGGTCATTCCAGTTTTACCTAAAATGTGCGAGAACACTTAATCTGAGAGAGCCAGCCAGCAGTGCCTCTATTCTGTTCAGCTGAGTAAATAATATCAGCCAGCGCACCTCCCCCCGCCACCCCGAGCACTGGCCTTTCAAAAGCAAAGAATTGCCACTGAGCCTTTGGACTGCATAGAGTTGTGAGCACAGATGAGCTGTAGTATTTGCTGGGCATTAACACTGCCTCTTCTCTTTTCTCATTTCATGTGAAAGGTAAGTCAGGAGTTCAGCTCAGTTCCACACAGCTAGCATATACAGAGAGAAAAGATGTATTTGGAAAGGACTTGTCTAGTTTAGGGGAGATCACAAATCAATCAATCATACTAATGGCAAGTACTGAGTATGAGATGAGTAACAGAGAATGAGGCAGTTCAGGGACCTTGAACTAAAGAAATGAAGTCTGCAAAAGGAGAGCGCTCAAATGAATAATGTTTATTAATGTATGAAACATGTATTAAACTACTGTGTGCCAGGCACGTGATTTCACAGAAGAGAAAACTTAGCTTTTCAAAATGGGGGTTAAAAGAAGTAGACATCTTAACATTTACTTTTTCATTGATTGCTTTTTATTTAAAAGTGATTTTTCTTTTGTTTCTGACATAGTGTAAGGCAGAGGAAATACCTTGTTTTAAATTGTTCCTGAAGAAAATAATGTCTAAGAAGATGTTTTTAAGGGAATATGTTATACAACCTTTGTCAGAGCTTCAGTTGTACCTGACTCTCAATTCTAAAATTCTGTGGCATAAACATGAACCCTGTTGCCTTCACAGGATGGTTCCCACATCAGTAGAACGACTCCGAGAAGGAGGGAGCATCCCCAAAGTCCTCCGAAGCAGTGTGAGGGTGGCCCAAAAAGGAGAGCCTTCTCCCACGTGGGAGAGTAACATCACAGAAAAAGATGCAGGTGCGCTACGGCCTTGCGCTGCCAGTGAGCTTCAGGGGCACGGGAGCCAGGCCTCACGCGATTCGTCGCGAAGGCTAGGCTGAAGTGTCAGCTTCTTACATAGTTGGGCTCTGCTGTGTGCAAGATTCCAGCTCTGTTTGCTTCTACTCCTTTGGGGCTGCAGCATTCTTAAAATCTAGCGTTGCTTGCTCTCTGTCTGCTCTTTTTTTTCCAAGGGATACCTTTTTGTAATTCATCTGTCCAAAGGCCTGGAAATCCACCTTGTTGAAGGATGAAGAGAAAGGAGGAGACGGGAATCAGATCAGGCATTTAAGACATAACCCATAATTAACCACTCCTTTTGCCCTTCTGGCATGCTGCACTCACCTGATTGGTCAGAAAGAGAGTAGCATGGGTTAATGGTGGCGTTGGTGATGTGAGTGAACAGTGGCTATTTCTCACTTATCTAAGAAGCCAAGTTGACTCCTCTGTTACATTCCAGACCCTGCAGATGGAGAAGGCCCAGAGACACTGAGCTCAGCACTCTCGAAAGGAGCAGCTGTTTACAGTCCCTCCAGATACAGCTACCAGGTGAGATGAGAAATTGCTCATCTCTGGGCATAGGAGTATGTTCTGGGTTCCAAATGTTTTGAGATGCCATCTTTGCATATAGTTTCAGCAGCCTTGGAAGTAAGCCATCATCTGCTCACCTTCAGGTAATAAATCATTCCAGAAAAATAAAGTGACCAGAAATAGCCATGTTACTGTCTTTGGTATTCTAAAAAGAACAAATAGTTAAGAAGATGAAGAAGAAAAAGCGGCATGTTGTAAATATTCACAAACCTCAACGGCTTAAATAGGGACTTACTCACTTCTTTATGCTTTTCTTTTCAACTCTCTAGCTCCTGCAGTGTGATAGTCCACGGACAGAATCACAAAGCCTCCTTCAACAAAGTTCCTCCCCCTTTCGAGGACATCCTACCCAATCTCCAGGATACAGTTATCGAACTACTGCACTGAGACCTGGAAACCCCCCCTCTCATGGTTCTTCAGAATCCTCCCTCTCCTCCACATCCTACTCCAGCCCCGCCCACCCTGTGTCCACAGACTCTTTGGCTTCATTTACGGGGACACCAGGGTATTATAGCAGCCAGCCACATTCTGGAAACAGCACGAGCAGCAATCTTCCAAGGAGGAGCTGCTCGTCTAGTGCTGCTAGCCCTACCCCACAGGGCCCCTCAGACTCACCGACCTCAGACTCGGTTTCCCAGTCCAGCACAGGAACTCTGAGTTCCACCTCCTTTCCTCAGAACTCTAGGTCATCGTTGCCATCAGATTTACGGACTATCAGTCTGCCCAGTGCTGGGCAGTCCTCTGCCTACCAGGCCTCCAGGGTATCTGCGGTTTCCAATTCACAGCACTATCCACACCGCGGGAGTGGGGGTGTGCATCAGTACCGACTCCAGCCGCTGCAAGGGTCAGGAGTCAAGACTCAGACAGGACTTTCCTAGGGCTTCTGGATTTGGGCAAACAGAACTGAATGAGCCCATAGCTGCTTCCTTCCAGCTGCCTCTGGAACCTAGGCCAAGCAGATTGCTGGGGAAGAGGGTACAAGGTGCCAGAGGATTGGGTCTGGTCAACAAGAAACAAGACTTGTGGTTGCAACTGGCTCTGGCCTTGGGAGAAAGATGTAAATCTTGTCTGAAGCAGAGACTATAAAGAAATTTCTCCCTGCTGTTAAGGGTACATTGTTGACAAGCAAACGGTGTTTCAGTTAGTAACGGTTCTAAGTGCAATGAGTTGTGTTGAAGCCTCCACCTCCCACCCTTGCCTGTAGCCTGTAGTCACTTGTGCAGTGAGGACATCTTTTTAAATCCAAAAAAACGTTTTCAAAGCAGGGGGACATGAAAAGAGCTGATCTCAAAGCCCCAAGCCATCTGAGTAGTGTTAGGGTTTTATGCACTTAAGAAAAAAGTTAGGTATGTAAAATGTCCACCATAAGACAACCATTCCAAAAGCAGACATCCAAGGTGTGTCCACCAAGAATGCTCCCTACCTTTGCTTTAAGTCACCATGAAACAGGCAGGGGTAGTGAAGCTTGCAGTGTGCTCTAAGGGGTGCCTGGCTCTCTGAAGGAAAGCTTGTGGTCAACTCTTGACTATTCAGGAGCAGATTATCCTAGTACATGAGCCCCCAACTGTTCCCATCCCACTCCCCTTCCTCAAGCTATTTCACCGTTCAGTAACCCATGATAGGTAAAGAAAAGACAGATGTTGAGTGAGATGGGTCCATTGCCGTGCTACTTACCAGCTGTTGGCAATAAATTTGATTAGGAAGGATCCCAGGTGGTTTGGGGATTCTTTTAATTTTGTTTTTTTCTACTCCCAGTTAATCAGGAGTTAATGATCCCATGAGTAGGACCACCTCCATGATTCGGGAGCATGCACTCGTGACTGCAGGGTAAGAGTGGAAAGATGTGTGTGTGTGTGTGTGGAGTGGTGCCAACAGGACTGCGATTGTGTGTGGGCGTGTTCCACATTTCTTTGGGGGATGCTCATTTGAGAGTGGCACAGGTGAGAGTCAGAAAGCCGCCCATGCACCTAACTGTTCTGGATGAGAGACGAGAGCAGACTGGCTTCTCCCCATCAGTGCATTGTGCCTATTGTACACCCCTGGAGGAGCTCTGGAGCCAGCCCAGGCGGGGTACACAATCTTTTTAAATTCCATATGGTTGCCAGCTTATTTCTTTCTCTTGTTTACTGTAATACCCGGCGTGTTTTTATTTATCTAATTTTGTATTCAGTTATAACCATGGTAGGGGTAGCAGATCTATGACAGGTGTAAAATCCCTGGTGCTGCAGTGGACCTTACTTCTTTTCTTTTGGACAAGATAATACTGTGAGTCTCCCTCCTTCCCTCCCTCCAGTTTGTTTTCTCCCTTTTCCCCCAGCCTCTTGCATCCCCTTCCTTCTACCCTCTCCTACAACTATCATATGCACAGTCTTCTCTCTTTGTGTGTGACTGTTACAAAATTTCACTTTTTCAAAATTGAAATCAGGTGTTTGCTCAAATGAGGGGAGATTTTTTTTTTCTTTTTTTTTTAATGCTGAGACTTCAGCAGAATACTTTTCGTTTTGTTGTTTCCCCCACAAACCCATCAGTCTGGGAGAGCCTTGGGAGTGGAAATCATGTTGCCTGGGATGCTGGTTTCTTTGTATATTATATAAAACGTATGTAAATGTCTCTCCATTTGGGCTGGGGTTTGCATTCTCCCCTTGGTTAACCAAGGGGAGAGGCCAGCGGGCAGGCGGCCCTCACCCTGCCTGGCACGCGCAGAGACCCCAGCCACTCTGTGTGGGCAGGGTGCTGTCAGACCAGACCTCTGGGGGGGATGGGGCGGGGGGTGGGGGGACTCTTGGAAGGAAAGAAGTATCACTTCTTTCTCAAGTGGAGTGTTTACACCTTGATGTAACATTTGAACTTTCACAAGAGATGTAATAATTTTGATAATAAAATTCTTAACCATAATAATCATAAAGTTGAGAACTTATTTGTCCAATTTTGTGACCTTGCCTTACCTAGTTTTCCTAACCCTGTTTCCTTACCTGAAGAGAGCGAGGTGCACATTCAGGATGATATACTGTCGGTGGAGTTGTTTGCCCGTCATGGAGCCGGGAATGTAGACTGATTGTTTTTCTGCCTTTTAGGGTGAGTGAGGGCAGGTCAGTCTGCAACAGTGGAACTGAATGTCCAGACCTGACTGGAACCAGACAAGTTCCTGACTTTGGCTTCACTCATTCAGCAACTATGTATCGGCTTTTTTTCATTTTCATTAAACAATTCCAGGCATTGTTTTTGGTGGTGGGTTTATGCTGATTAAAATGGGGCATGAGGCAGGCAGATGAAAATCTCCAGGTGCTTACACTCTAGAGAGGGTGAGAATTAAACCAGTCTGTAATTTCAAGTAGTCATTACCATGTTACTGTTTCATAGCTGATACGTCCATAGAGAGGTTGAAAGGGCCACTCTAGATTAGTTTATCAGGGAAGGTTTCTGAGGAGGTGACATGTAAACTGAGACCTCAGTGATAGGGAGGAAGTCATGGGATGATATGAATAAAGATAATTCCTGGGGAGTTACAACAGTAGATGCAAAGCTTGGAGCAAGAGTGGCTTGGTTAGGATACAGTGAATCACCAGGGCAAGGAAACAGATGGCAGATACCCAGTGAAACAGGAAATAGAGGGTGGATCGCACAGCACAGGTCAGCAGCCTGTTTCTGTGGAGGGCCGGATAATACCCTTTATAAGCTGTGTGGTCTCTTGTCCTAATTCAGCTCTACCATTGCAGTACAGAAACAGCCACAGGCAGGAAGTCCATGGCTGTGCTCTAGTAAAACTATTGACAGAAATGTGTGGCTGGTACCCTGGCCAGTGCGGCTCAGTTGGTTGGGCGACATCCCACAGGGCGCAACGTTACGGCTTCAGTTCCTGGTCAGGGCACACACCTGGGTTGTGGGTTTGGTCCCGGTCGGAGTGTGCACAAGACACAGCCAGTCAATGTTTCTCCCCCTCCTCTAAAAATAAATAAGTAGAATTGTTTAAAAGTGTTGCCGGGGCGGGGGAATACGTGTGACTAATCAGATTTGGCCTGCAGGCTATAGTTTGCTAGTCCCTGATGTAGAGCCTATGGATTTTGTTTAAAGAATCTGGATTCTAAATACAGTGGGAAAGTCATTGCAGAATTTTAAGCAAAGAAGTGACATGGTCTAATTTATGTTTTGTTGATTGATTAGTTTTTTTTTTTAATTACTCTGATTGTTTCGTTTCTATGGGAGAAAGATGAATAGATGCCAGGAAACCATTTTGGAAGCTATAGCAGTTACTTAAGTTAACCAACAATAATACAGCAATGCTCTTGTTAAGACAATAATGGGGATAAGGAGAAGTACTTGTTATCAGGGCATGTTTAGGCAAGCAAACAGTGGTGCTTGCTGATGGAATGCTGTGGCAGTATTTTGCTTTAACATCTATTTGACAAATATTTACTGAGACCTATGATAGATTGCATTTTTCTAAGCATACAAGGGATTCAAAGGTGGAGAAAATGCTATCCGTTTTTGTTTTGTTTTTTGGCTTTTTTTTTTTTAATGATTTTACAGAGAGAGAAACGTTGATTTGTTGTTCCACTTGTTTATGCATTCATTGGTTATTTCTTGTATGTGCCCTGACCAGGGATCAAACCTGCAACCTTGGCATATCAGGACAACACTAACCAACTAAGCTACCCCACCAGGACTATCCATTTCTTTAAGGGGCTTAGAAAGTAACTAGTTGAAGACATACTAAAAATGATTGTCTTTTTAGAAGTCCTTCCCAGAATGCCTATAGGAATACCCAAAGTAACCTTCCAACAGCCACAACTGAATTCTGCCTGAGATAAGAGGAGAATAGGTGCATGATCTTACTCAAAAGCGTTTCATGTGTGTAGTGTCTTATTTGGTCTGATAGTTCTGTGATGAAAGCACGTCAGATACTAAAATTTAAAGATGACAAATTGAGGCCTGGTGCAGTGTTCCAGCTGTACCAGAGGGCTTCTGATTATGAGTAAACTCATCTGATTTTTGCCAGAATTGGAAGGTTCTGTTCCATGATCATTTACTAAACACCTGTGGTGCTGTGCTGTGTGTAAGGTACTAAGAATATGACTAAGAATATGAATAAGTAAGACAGGCAACTGCCTTTTAGAAATTAGTAGTCTATTTGCTACTGTTATCAAGTACCTACTCTATTACTAGGTACTTTGCTTTTGATACAGTCTAAGTGTAAGCCGAACAGTGTTAAACTGGACTAGTAGAATGGTGCACCTTATTTGTGGCTTTACAGTTTACCAGACTCTTCTTCCATTTGTGCCATTGGCTAGCACATTCACACTTAATGTATAAGGCAGGGATTATTTCTGTTTTATAATTTTTTAATAAACCTCAGAGGGGACAACTTGTCCAAGATTTCTCTCTTCTAAATGGCAGGCCCAAACTGACAATTTTGGAAATTTTGCAGTATATCTGGGGGGGAGGGAGGTGGAGGGTGGGAGAAGAAAAGCTCGAGATGCTGTGAAATGGACTAGAAATCACTTAACTAGCTAAAAAAGTATGTCATACCTTTCTCTACCTTGTAAACAGCGGCCGGGCCTTATTGGCCCTTGGGCATCAGTGTGCTGGTACAGGGTTCTCCATGTAGCAGAGGTCGCCCTGAAGAAAAGTGTTGTCTAAGTGAAGTAGGCCATTTGTTTTGAAACTACATAGATTATCAATTCATCAACCAGAACTGGGCTGCCTCAATAACCCATGAAGTGCAGAGATAGAAGAGTTTTCCAACGTTCTTAATACACCCTGTGCTTAAGATTGATAAAGGCAGCAGCTTGGAGAAATGCATAATTATGGAAGAAGATGGTGGTCTCCTAGAACTTTTACCTGCTTCTACATTCAAAACTTGCATGGCAGAGATTGTGAGGTAGTATAGTTTTGAATATTTCTCAAATCCCTCAAAAGAGTGAACAGAGCAGTTATGGTAGCAAATCAAAACCGTGGACAACAGTACAGGGAAATTAGGTATCCCCATGAGCCCCAGAAACAGTTATGTAGAAATAAAGCACCAATAGCAACAAGACCTACGTGGTGTCACATGATCCAGAGGAAGCGATGGAACATCTGATGACAACTCCAAAACAAGTACTCATTTGAAAGTGCAGTGAGCCAGTTTGAGAACAACGGCCAGAATTTAAGGAGGATTTGCTGTGGGTTCCAAGGATGCTTGGTTAGGCCAAGGGTCTGGAGTAGCCTGGACCCAAAATAACTTCTAACCAGCAAAGCCCCCAGGACAGAGCTCCACATTGAAAAGATAGTAACAGGATCCAAATCCAGCAGGACAGTCAGCATAGAGATGGGGTTGAGGGATCACATTCAGTGAAGTATTTGAGTGAGTGAAACTAAAACTGCCCCATTAAGTCCAGGATATATTGTTCTAGGAACACTTTAAGGATATTAAATAACTTATCCTGTTCTTTAACTCCTGAAAGAAAGTTATAACCTTGGCTGCTGTGGCTCAGTGGATTGAGCACTGGCCTGCAAACCAAAAGTTCACTGGTTCAATCCCCAGTCAGGGCACACGCATGCCTGGGATTTGGGCCAGGTCCCAAGTTGGAGGGGTATGAGAGGCAACCAACTGCACATCGATGTTTCTCTCCCTCTCTTTCTCCCTTCCTTGTCCTCTCTCTAAAAATAAAATATTTTTTTAAAAAAGAAATAGTTATATGAAGTCCTACCGTATTCTGTGCTGAATTCAAACAGTTGCACATTTCATATGATTTTATACACAAGTACTGTAGAAACTTGAAACTAGAAAAACTCATAAATCATGTCTCCTTAAAATTGTAGGAAAAAAATACAAATATGGGTAACAGAAAGGATTGGTCAAATGCCAAAGAAAGGATCAGAATAATATCCCCACAGACAACAAAAGCATGCTAAAGATATGCACATAAGCAAAGTGATGCATCCGAAAACTAGAAATAGAGGGAAACCTCAACTTGATAAAGAATGGCTACAAAAAACGTGTAGCTAACATCTTACTTAGTTGGAAGAGACTAGAAGCTTTGATACTAAGATCAGAAATGAGCTCTGGATATTCACTCTCCCTATTCTCACAATATTTGTACTGGAAGTCCTAGCTAATACAATAGGACAAGAAAGGGAAATTAGTGTACAAATAGAGAAGGAAGAAATAAAACTTCACAGATGATGTAGTGTCTTGTAGAAAATCCAAAAGAACAACACTTGTAGAACTAGGTAGTAGGATACAAGATTAATATACAAATGTTAATCACTATCCTATGTACCAACAACATCTGATTGAAATTTGAAAATCAACATGTACATTAGCACCCAAAAGAATAAAATCTAGCAAAATATATACAAGAACTATATTACAAAAACTACAAAAGACTAATGAGAGAAGACCTAAATAAAAGGATTCCATGGCCATGGACAGGAAAACTCAATGTAAGAAGTCAGTTCTCAACTTGATCTGTAGATTCATAACCCAATCAAAATCCCAGCAAGTTATTTTGAGTCAAATTAAATTTGTGTTAAGAAGCAAAAGACCCAGAATAGGTAACAGTATCAGTAGAGAAGAACAAAGTCAGGACTAACCCTACCTGACTTAAAGAATTAATATAAACCTTCAGTAATCAAGACACTGTGTTATTGAAATAAGAATAGATCAGTGGAATAGATTGCAACGCCCAGAAATGCACCCACACAAACACGGTCAACTGATACATGACAAGCAGGGGCAATACAATAGAGAAAGAAGTTTTAAGCGAATGGGGCTGAAACAACTGGACATCCACAAGCAAAAAAATAAATGAAGAAAAATTAGAGCCCTGACACCCTGCACAAAATTTAACTGAAAATGGATCACAGACCTAAATGTTTTGAAAAGCAAAACTATCAAACACCCAGAACATAACAGAAGAAAATCTAGAAAGTCTGGCATTGACTTTTTAGTTGAAACACCCAAGCCACCATTCATGAAAGAAATAATTGGTAAGCTGGACTTAATTAAAATTCTGCAAAAGACACTATGACGAAAATGAGAAAACCATAGACTGGAAGAAAATATTTGCAAAATATATATCTGATCAAAGACTTAAAACTCGGCAATAAGGAAACAACCTAAAGCAATCTGCAGATTCAGTGCAATCCTTATCAAAATTTGTCATTCTTTTACAAAAATAGATAAATCTATATTACAAAGCTATAGTAATCAAAACAGTATGGTGTTGCCTTAAAAACAGACATAGCTCAATAGAACAGAATAGAGTGCTCAGAAAAACCATACATACATGGTCAATTTTTTTCACTTTAAACATTTTAATATTTCATACAGTGATTATGGTGCATTCAGGAACCCAACTTTCCAAACCCTACTAGGGAAGCCCCTGCCCATACCTTCCTACCCTCTTTGAGGGCCCCAGGGTTTCAAGTGGAAGAAGGAGAGATAACTGCCATCTAGGATTGACCCCAGAGAGTTCCTGCAGTGCCTCACTCTCCCCAGGGGTTAGGGGTTAACACCTGGGCACAACCCTCTATGAGTCCCTCTGTCCCTGCCTGTGCACATATACAAGTATGGTTCCTCGCTGAGTTGTTCAGCTCCTGGCAGGACCCCTACTCAATAGCACCGAGTGGGATGGGGGAAAGAGGGCTAAGCTAAGGAGACTCTGAGAAGGAAGAGGCTCCAGCTATAGAAAGTTACAGAAATGTAGGAGGGGAAGAGTGGGTGCCCCCACCTCATCCATCTCCCAGAGTCTCTTGTAGTCCTCAGATTCCCCTGTGGCTCATGATTGTAAGTGAGAGGGTAGGAAAGCAAATGGTCCACACATGCTTTCCCTTATACAACCCCAGGGTCTGGTGGTGGTCAGAGTTCTGAATAAGGGCTGTGTCCCAGCTTTTGGAAGGCTGGGAGCAGGACTCACAAACAAAAGAAGGACAACAACAAATTTAGAAACAAAAAATAACCAGAACTGCCAGAAAGTCAGATTGTGTGGAAGTCCAACAACCAAGGAGTTAAAGAAGAAAATCCAGACTGGTAGGAGGGGCAGAGACAGGCAGCTGGAGCAGAGAGGACTCAAAGCAAGGTGGTGGCTGGAGGACTGGGCTGGTGAGGCAGCAGCTGGCACAGCAGGCACTCCCACATTTGCATGCAGATAAACCAGGAGGATCAACTGGGGAGTGAGACAGACCTCACAACCCAGGGTACCAGCACAGGGAAATAAAGCCTCAAAATCTAAAAAAAAAAAAAAGCCTGTGGGCATCGAGGCGGCAGGAGAAACTCCCAGCCTCACAGGGGAGTTCATTGGAGTCCACAGGGTCCTAGAATGTACACAAAACCACCTACCTGGGAATCAGCACCAGAAGGGCCCAATTGGCTTATGGGTAGTGAGGGAAGTGACTGAAAGCAACTGGAGAGCTGAACAGAGACATCTTTCCCTCTTGGACCTCTCCGCCACATACAGCACCACAACGCAACCATGTAGGTTGCCCCACCCTGTAGAATACCTAAGGCTCTGTCCCTTACTACATGACAGGCGCACTGACACACAAAAAAAAAAATATATATATATATATATATATCCCAAATGAAAGAACAGATCAAAGCTCCAGAAAAAAATACAACTAAGAAATGAAGTGATAGCCAGATGCAAAGTTCAAAACACTGGTAATCAGGATGCTCACAGAAATGATTGAGTATGGTTGCAAAATAGAGGAAAAAGTGAAGGCTGTGAAAAGTGAAATAAAGGAAAATGTACAGGGAACCAACAGTGAAGAGAAGGAAAGCAGGACTTAAATCAATGATATGGAGCAGAAGGAAGAAATAAACATTCAACCAGAACAGAATGAAGAAACAAGAATTTTTAAAAATGAGGAGAGGCTTAGGAACCTCCAGGACAACTTTAAATGTTCCAACATCTGAATCAGGAGTGCCAGAAGGGGAAGTGGAAGAACAAGAAATTGAAAACTTACTTGAAAACATAATGGAGAACTTCCCTAATCTGGCAAAGGAAATAGACTTTCAGGAAATCCAGGAAGCTCAAAGAGTCCCAAAGAAGTTGGACCCAAGGAAGCACACACCAAGGCACATCATACTTACATTACCCAAGATTAAAGAGAATGAGAGAATCTTAAAAGCAGCAAGAGAAAAGCAGCGAGTTACTTACAAAAGAATACCCATTAGACTATCAGCTGATGTATCAAAAGAAACCTCGCAAGCAAGCAGGGGCTGGAAAGAAGTATTCAAAGTCAGGAAAGGTAAGGACCTACATCCAAGATTACTCTATCCAGCAAAGCTATCATTTAGTATGGAAGGGCAGACAAAGTGCTTCCCAGATAAGGTCACATTAAAGGAGTTCATCATCACCAAGCCCTTATTATATGAAATGTTAAAGGGACTTATCTAAGAAAAGGGAGAAGATCAAAACTATGAACAGTAAAGTGACAACAAACTCACAACTATCAAACTGAATCAGAAAAAAGAAAAACAAAAATGAACAAAGAAAACAACTGAAACGAACGGATTCACAGAAATAGAGATCACATGGAGGGTTATCAGCAAGGAAGAGGAGGGGGAAGAGGTGGGGGGGGAAGTACAGAGAATAAGAAGCATAAATGGTAGGTACAAAATAGACAAGGGGAGACTATTCTAAGAATAGTCTAGGAAATGGAGAAGGCAAAGAACTTATATGTATGACCCATGGACATGAACTAAGGAGGGGGAATGATGGTGGGATGTGGGGTGCAGGGCAGAGGGGAATAAAGAGGAGAAAAAATGGGACAACTGTAATAGCATCATCAATAAAATATACTTTTTTAAAACTACTGTTGGAGGACCACATGCAGGTGGTGGGGCCCAGCCAGTCTGTGTACAGAGATTATGGTCAGTTTTTAACAAAGGTGCCAAGAGCGCACAATGGTGCTTGGAAAACTGGACAGCATGTGTGGAATAAAGCTGGACCACTATCAAACACCATACACAGAAACTGACTCAAAATGGATTAAAGATAAGTGTGAGACTGGGAGCATAAAGCTCCTAGAAGAGAACCTAGGCGGTGAGCTCCGTGACAGGAGTCTTGGTGACGATCTTGTGAAGTTGACACCAAATGAAGGCCAAGGAAACAAGCAAAAACGAACAAGTGAGACCACTTCAAACTAGAAAGCTGCACAGCAACAGACCACCTATGGAATGGAAGAAAACATTTGCAAATCATGTATCTGTTAAGGGGTTAATATCCAACTATATGAAGAACTCATGCAACTCAATAACAAGAAAAAATCTATTTAAAATGGATAGAGGATATGAATAGATATTTTTCCGAAGAAGACATACAGAGGGTCTACACGTACATAAAATAGTGCTCAACTTCACTAATCATCAAGAAAATGCAAATCAAAACCATGATGAAATTACTCAAAATGTATATACATGTAATATTTAGCCCCATACTTATCCAATAATTTAAGACACGTCTTTACTAAATAAAATTTCATACAATTTCAAATAGAATCATAATGAAATATCACCTCGTGCCTGTCAGAATGGCTGTGATCAAAGAGACAAGTGAGGACAAGTGTCAAGGAGGATGTGGTGAGAAAGTCCCCCTTGTGCGCTGCTGGTGGGAGTGCAAATCGCTGCCACTGTGGCAAACAGTATGAAAGTCCCTCACAAAGTTAAAATAGAACTGCCATACGATCCAGCAATCCCACTTCTGGGTAATTATCCAAAGGAAATAAAAACACTAACAAACAAATATCTGCACCCCTGTGTTCATCCCAGCATTATTTACAGCAGCCAAGATACGGAAACAATGGACCTGCGTGTCCATTGATGGATGCATGGATTTTTTTTTAATGCATAGATACATACAATGGAGAGTTATTCGGCCATAAAAAAGAAAGAATACTGGCATTTGCCACAACATGGATGAACATTGAGGGCATTATTCTAAATGACATGAGAGAAAGACAAGTACCATATGATCTCACTGATGTGTGGACTCTCAAACACAAAAAAACAAGATGAACTCATGGCTACAGAGAACACATGGGTGGTTGCCAGAGGCCCGGGATGGGGCCTGAGGTGGCAAGATGGATTAATGTGATCAAAATGTCAAACTTGCAGTTTTAGAATAAGTCTTAGTGACGCACAGCATGGTGACTAGTTGATAATACTGTATGTATATTTGCAAGTTGCAAAAAGAATAAATCTTAAAAGTTCTCATCACAAAATTGTGTAACGGTGGTGATGGATGTCAGACATTGTGGCAATCATTTCGCAATAGATAGATATATTGAATCATGTTGTATGCCTGAAACTAACGTTCTATGTCAGTTACATCTCAATTTCAAACCAACAGGGACACGCGACAGTGTGTGTGCGTAGCCTCCAGGTCTCAGACCCGGCCTGTGCCTCCACCCTTATCTCCTCTACTTAAATCTTTGCTGTCTCCCAATATGATTATAATTTCCTTACGGCCACGATTTTACTGTTTATTCTTAAAAAAAAAAAAAGTGGAAGGAAAAAAGAAAAACTGGTGAGGAAAAGGGTTGTGTTCAATTTACGAATGAAAGCTTTAGTGAATCAATCAGGCAAATTGGTTTTTAAAGGCTCTTCTTAAAGATGCATAAACTTTAAGGTCCAATGGTATTAATACCTACCAGTGGGTATAAACCTACTAGAGGGCAAATAAAGTTTTATGTGTGGTTAAATGCAGAATCTTTTTTTTAATCACATCCTTGGCAAGAAAACAACCGATTCCTTTTTAAACGGCAAAAGATCTGAACAGACACCTGACATACAGATGGCAAATAAGCACATGAAGCGATGCTCAGTATCAATATGTCCTTAGGGGACTGCAAATTAAAACAATACTGAGCTGTCACTGGATAACTTTTATAATGGCCAAAATCCAAAACATGGACACCACCAAAATGCCAGTGAGGATGCAGAGCAGCAGGGAAGCAGGTACTTTGGAAGACAGTGTGGCAGTTTCTTTAAAAAAAAATCTAAATCTACTCTTACCATATGATCCAGCCATCATACTTATCAGTATTCACCCACAGAAGTTGAAAACGTACGTCCACACGGAAACTTGTACCGGAATGATTGCAACAGTTTATTAACAACTGCCAAAACGTGGACGCAGCCAAGAAGTCCTTCAGTAGTGGACACATAAACTGATACATGCAGACAATGGAATATTCAGTGCTAAAAATGAAATGAGGTTATCAAGCCATGAAAAAAGAACATGTTAGAATGTCTCATGATTATTACTAGCAGTGAGAGAAGCCGGCACTGCATGGTTCCAATTATAGTCATGCACCGCCTAACAATGTCTCAGTGAGTGACAGACCACGTACACAAAGGTGGTCCCATAAGATTCTAGTGGGGCTGAAAGTTTTGTGTTGCCTAGCGACATCATGGCTGTCCCAACATCGGAGGGCAGCGCGCTGTTTATGCGTTTGTGCTGATGCTGCTGTTATCAGCACCACTAATGGTGTGAAAGCATAGCATGTACTAGATGCTTTATGTACAGTACATGGTACTCGTTGATAATAATGTGTGACCGGGGAACTTGTTTATGTATTTACTATACTGTATGTTTATTGTTATTTTATGGTTTACTCTTTCTACTCATAAAGAAGATGTTTGCGGCCCTGGCTGGTGTGGCTCAGTGGATTGAGTGCCAGCTTGCAAACCAAAGGGTCGCCGGATCAATTCCCAGTCAGGGCACATGCCTGGGTTGCAGGCCAGGCCCCCAGTGGGGAGCATATGAGAGGCAACCAAACATTGATGTTGTTTCCCTCTCTGTCTCCCTCCCTTCCCCTCTGTCTAAAAATAAACAAATGAAATCTTTAAAAAAAACAAGTTGTCTGCGGTAAGATAACATGCTGTGTTATGCCGACAGCCGCCTCATCTTATATTCATTGCGTGCACCTTTTGATTGTGTTTTCTTTTGTGCTTGACTTAACTTTGTGTCGTTTTGTGCAGGGACATGCTGTGCTGGCTTGTAACCTAGGAGCAGTAGGCTATGCCACACAGCCTAGGCGTGCAGGGAACTATGCCAGGTAGGCTTGTGCAAGTGCACTCTGTGATGTTCGCACGATGACGAAGTTGCTGAACTGCTGTCATGAAGCAGTGCACGACTGTAGATGACGTTCTAGAAAATGCAAAACTAACAGAACAGTAAACAGATTGGTTGCCAGGGGTTTGGGCAGAGAGACAAATGGCCAGAGCACAGGATTATTCGGAAGGTGAAACTATTTTGTGTGATGCTGTAACGGTGGGTACACGTCATACATGTGTCCAAACCCGTAGAACATACAACACCGAGAGTGAAGCCTAATGTGACCTGCGGATTTGGGGTGAAAATGGTTTGCCAATGCAGGTTCATCAAGTAGTAACAAATGTGCCATTTCTGCAGGGGATATTATTAATGCGTGTCAGGCAGGGAGAATATGGGAAATCTCTGCACTTTCTGCACAATTTTGCTGTGAACCTAAAACTTCTCTTAAAAAAAGGTGACAAATATAGAAGACAGGCAAAAATAAAAAGATACAGCAAGTGTGTAAAAGACAAAAAAGCAAGGGAACAGAACAAATACCAAAAGTTACAATTCAAGAAAACATTCCTGAAATATTTTAAACTACAAATTGAAAGAGCATATTGCATACCTAGTAAATTCTACCCAGAATGACCAAATACCAAGAGATTCTAGTAAAATTGTTGGAGCTTAAAGGAAGAAATCTTGGGTGCCCAGGCCCCCCACGAAGTTACTTATAATGGAGGGAAAATTAAATGTTGGCAAGAACACTTAATGGCAAAAGAAAATGGAATAATATAGAGACTGAGCCCAACACCTCATACCAGTTGAACTGACTTTCAGGTACCATAGCAGCAAACTCTCAGCACCATGCAAGAACTTGGGGGGTTTAATTCCCATTAACTCTTTCTTTGGGCTCTATTAGAAACTGAGCTTCTGACAACCAAACTGTCTTGAGAAACATAAAGTCTAGTCGTGAGTTAACTATATTGTTAGCAACATGCAGAACTAAGACTAAACGAGGGATATAAGGAAACAGTGTAGTATAAAATGGTTTATGTGATCTAGACAATTAGATAAGAGTATGACTATAAAAATAAGCAGAAAATATGTTTTTAGTAATCATATCATTGGTAGTATATCTGAGAGCTTTAACGTAGGGAAAAGCAAGTGACTCCGATGTCCTTGAGAGTCAGATTCTCAGTGCAGGGGAACGAGGGATTACTTACATACGTTAAAATAGAAGATGTTAAACCCAAACCTTCCATGTACCACTATTAACTCCCGTTTTATTGTAATAGATAAGTCACATATCTACATATAAGTTTTGTCTGTGACATGCACACTTGCTCCCTCCCACTTATATAGTGTCTGCATCTTAGCTTTGTCAACTGGGAAGGTTCAGAAATGGGGCTTCTTAGAGAAATGGCTGGTTCTGAGGGAGGGAGCAAGTGGACAAGGTCAGTCTGGAACAGGATATACCAGAGAGCAGGGGTATTATCTGATAATTATGGCTAGGTTTAAAGGATTCATACCAACCTAAAGCACCTTCTACTGACCAACAATGGGACCTTTTAAGCATTAATTAGGATAATAAACATAATGGGCCAAATACATGAAATGTGCTTAAATCCACGACTTCTAGGGGTTCAAGACATGATAATGTTCATCTCTGGAGGTGCTTTCCAGCACCTCTGGATCTGTTTGGACGCCTGCAGCTGCCTCAGCAGTTTTTTTGCATTACCTACGTGAACTTGAAAGCGGCTTCAAACTTGAACTCTGTGTGAAGCTTTCAGTCGGGTGAATTCTACCAGCTTCGTGCCCGTTACCTTTAGTCACGTCTCAAAGTGACAGTTCTCTGTGTCACCTGGCCGCACAGTGCTCTTCACCCTTATAATGTGTCTGTGCTCCTTCCTTCCTTTCTCCCACGCTCTCTGGACACCGTTTGTTTGTTTGTTTGTTTGTCTGGAGAGGACAACAAAGTATTTTATTACCAAAAGTTCAAGTAAAGGAAGCCTCAAGCCTGATGCAGCCTAATGATAAGACACTAGACACAGAAGCCTACTGTCCCGTTAACAAAATCTATACATGAGTCTACACATTGGGTCACTCAGAGACGTGTCTTTTCCTTGCTAGACACACCTCCACATTGTCCGTGGGCCTTCACTGAGGCACGGTTCTCTCCTTAGGACACCGCCGCCTTTGCAGCCCTTTTAGTGGAGACTATTCCTTCTCTCTCATCCTGTTGCATGGAGGTTCTCCCCAAATGTTTCCAGAAAAACACATCTTGTCTCTCAGATAAAGAACTCCTACTGCTCCTGAAGCACACGACGTTTGGCTTTTGCACTGTTAGCCCCCTTCATTGCTGTCCTCTTTCAACCTTCCAGTCACTCTCATTCTTTGATTCTTGGACAAATTGACTCCTCTTCATTCCGACTTCTGCCATTTGGGTGAACATCCTAATCAGGGGGCTTTGCATCTCAAAGTATTCAAGAGTTACCCAGGATAGCCGGGTCAAACGCTCAGCTTTCTAACCGTAATCTACTATCCTCCCAGCTCTTTCACGCACACTTGAGTCCCTTAAGTCCTTTAGTTTCTCCATAGTCTCTGTCTGTCCCATTCTGGGCTCTTCTTTTTCAATACCCAACCTACATCTCATGGTGAATCTCTGAACTACTCTCAAGACACATGGCTTACCTTGCACCTACCTCTCAACCTACCATCAACCTTCTCTGTGCCCACCCTTCTGTCTGTTGGCGCTACCACAAATTCATGGTCATCCATCAGTCCTTTACATATCCTTGGACAGCTCCTTTCGCAACTCTTCCAGACTTTCCCCACTCTTCTCAAACCCCCTGCCCCTTCCCTTCTCTCCAAGTAGCCAATCTTGCCTCCTGCTTCACCGAGGAAAGGATGTTATTGGGCAAGGGATTCCTAAACCTTGCACTTCCCTCTGCTCACAAAAGAGGCTTTCTCTCCTCTTCCATTAGTCAACCTCTTTATCATTAAACTTTTACTGGCCGTGACCTATGAACAAGCAGAACTCTTTGATATTTAAAGAAAGAAATTCCATATTCTTCTCTAGGTTACATGCTGATCCGTCCACTGCTGGGGCACTTCGTATACTTAATATTCCCTGAACGAATTCCAGTCAAACCCCCTTATCTGCACCTTCTCCAAAAAGTGATCTTCACGCCGTCACCTCCCACTCTCTCCCTGAACAGACCTTAGTTTGGCTCTCCTCACATTTCTCCGAATGTGCTCTTCCACCGTGGCGTCTCTGATACAAAATCCAGTGGATACATTTTTCAGTCCTGAATTTTGGACCTCACTGTTCCACCTGACCAGTTGGCCTTCCCCTTGAACTCTAAGGCCTTGCTTTCCACAACAGCACATCCTTATGGTCATATAGCTCTTTCATTGTCCTCTCCTCTTGGACAGCCATTGCTCTGACCTTTATGTGTTGGTGTTTTCCAGCATTCCATAGCCCCCTGGCCTTTTCACGCTACACAGTCACCCTAAGCAAGCTCATCTGTGCTTTACATTTCAGCCATCACCTGTATGCTCATGTTTCTGGTCAGATCTTTTTCTTGAGCTCTCAAACCCACAGAAGTCAGTGACCGCTGGAAAACCGCCCCCGGTTGCCCCGCGTGCACCTCAGACTTAGCATGTCCCAAAGCGAACTGATCATCTTACAATGCCGGCAAATGTTCTTTTTAACTGTCCTACTGATGCCACTCTGCATTCCTTACCCCGACAATTAATCAGTTACCAAGTGCCCTTAATTCTGCTTCCTAAATATCAAATGTTTCACCTCTCAGGGACACTGCCACCCCCTTGCTTCAGGCCAGACTCCTGATCTCCACTTCATTAAAATTGTCTCTCTTGCCCCGGCTGGTGTGACTCAGTGGATTGAGTGCTGGCCTGCAAATCAAAGGGTCGCTGGTTCGATTCCCAGTCAGGGCACATGCCTGGGTTGCAGGCCAGGTCCCCAGACAGGGGCACTTGAGAGGCAACCACACAGTGATGTTTCTCTCCCTTTTTGTCTCCCTCCCTTCCCCTCTCTAAAAATAAATAAATAAAATCTTTAAAATGAAATAAAATTGTCTCTCTCTTGCTCAGTTGGTTACAACATTGTCCTGATACACCAAGTTTTTTCATTTGATCCCTGGTTAGGGCACATACAAGAAGCAACCAATGAATGCATAAAATAGATGGAACAACAGCCCTGCCTGGTATGGCTCAGTGGATTGAGCTCCAGCCTGCAAACCAGAAGGTTGTAGGTTCAGTTCCAGGTCAGGGCATAAGCCTGTGTTGTCGGCCAGGTCCCCCACTGAGGGTGGGAGGTAACTGATCAATGTTTCTCTTCTTCTCTTTCTCCCTCCCTTACCCTCTCTCTAAATATAAATAAATAAAATCTTAAAAAAAAATAAATGGAACAGCAAATTGATGTCTCCTTCTCTCTTAAATAAATAAATAAATAAATAAATAAATAAATAAAATGGTCTCCCTATAATTAGGTCCCCTACCATTGCAACCAGAGTGACTTTTCTGAAATGCAAATCTAATTTTGTCTCTTTGCTGCTTAAAATCCTTCCATGGTTCCCCACTGCTCTCAGGTCTGGAGCTTTGTCATCCTCTGGCCTTTGCCCATCTCTTCAGACTAATCTCTGACCTTCCCTGCCTCACACTTTACAGGTCAGCATTTAGTTCTCTGCACAGACCATTCTGTTTCCTGCCTGGATCTCTTCCCTCAAGCTGCCTTTTCTTTCATGAATGGCTTTCCTGACCCATGCTGTCTTAATCATTCTACTACACACCTGTCTCCAGCTCTACTCACCCCACCAAAAGCCACACGAGGAGTCCCTACCCAGAACCCACAATACCCTGCACCTAGCAACGTTTACATTTTTACACGTCATCTCCCCAACTAGACTGGCCATTAAGTCAAGGTCTCTGTTCTTGTTCCTAAAGTGCTTAGTCTACACTGAGTGTACACAATACCCAAGTGCAAAAATTATAATCAGCGTATCTGCCATAGGGGGCATGTCACAATGTGGCAGACACTACGAAGCAATCCACATACATTCCCAAGTTGTTCCTTGCAACTTCCTCAAGATCACTGTGGTCAGCTCCCTTCATTCAGTGGGGATTTAGAGAGAGGTGAGGGGGCTGGTCCAAGGCCACACAGGCGGAAAAAGGTGAGGCCTTGTTTGCTCTAGTCAGAGTCCTCAGTCCAAAGCCCAGCCTATGCCATCAGGCACGTGCAGACACTGCCAGTGCCCGTTCCATCTATTCCCTCCTTTCCCTTGGTAACGGAACCTCAATTTTATTTGGGGTGGCAATGTGCCCAGTTAACAGGCTACATCTCAGCTAGGTGTGCTATGACTCAGTCCTATGGGATTTCTAGAAGTCTCCTTCAAAGGAAATGTGAACCAAGTGACCAGAGGCCCAGCAGTTGGTTTGGGGCATGAGGTTACCCTTGAGGATGGAAGGCAGGATTGGAGGGGCACTGATCTCACCGTGGCCCAGAGTGGTCATGGTCTGGCTTCAGAGGACGGGAAAATGAAGTGTGCTGTTAAGCCACAATAGAAGAGCTCTGTTGATACACAGCCAAACCTGGTTCAAAGAATAGGGCTGAATTTCACCCCTCATGGGAGCCAACTCAGAGAAGGAGAAGCCACCATGGGTGATATAAAGTGTTTGTTTATTTGAACATCATTCCACCTGTACTGAAGCTCAAATCCAGCAGCAGCAGAAGGGGTCTGGACTGAAATAAGTGTTACCAAACTGGACAATGAACAGTGAGGACACATTCAGACAGAACTTACTAATGGGGTGTAGACGACACCAAGCTACCCTAACATCACACAGCACAGGCCCGCTGAGGTCTGCTGCTCAGAGCTCAGGGAAGGACTGTGGCTCCCTGTTCCCTTCTCAGGAAACTGCAGTCCCACCCAAAGGCTAGCCCTGAGCCAGGCAGGGGCCTGTGGGAGTTTCTTGTGCTGGGAACACCCCAGCTTCTCCAAAGAGAGGGTCTCCCGTTCTCAGTCCACTCTAGAAACTGGAGAAGGGGGATCCCCTGGGTCCAAGTAGGACTCTCAAAAGAAGGCAAGGAATTCCCCGCCATGGCCATGTCTATAAGCTCCCAACATTTTGGATTTTCCAGGCATGAAAAGGATCTTGATTCTACCCCTGGTCCTCACACGCTCAGGGAAACAGTGTTTTCCGCCATGGGTACTGGTCCCCAAAGAGGAAAGTTTTCACATCTCAGGCACCCAGAAGGACTTGACTAACCAGTGCTCTAGACCACGTCTGAGAAGCGGCCATTTGGGCCTACCCTGCAAGAGTCCCCAGACCAGGGCAGAGAAAGCTGGGAAGTGCCCGACCCCTCTGGCCCAGTCACAGTCAGGGCAGGAGTGCCTCGGAGACCCACTCAAAGCTCAGCTTTCGGGACCCAGAGAACAAGAGACGTCTCTTCTGCCTCCGTCTCCTCCCGAAGGCTACATCCCAATGCCTGCCTGGGGTAAGGGCACTCCACACATGTCCCCTGGCCATTATGGCTTCCTGGCCCCAGGAGCCGTCTGGGCCACACTTAGGCTTTCCCGGGGCCCCTGGCTGGAGCATCTGCCATTTGCTCTGTTCCCACCTTTGCAGAAGCCTCAGGGACAGAGCTATGGTTTGACACCCACTCTAATTTCTTTCCTTTCCCTATGTTGCCCTGTTGTTTCTTCAGCCCACCCTGCCCTGCTTTCCTAACCAACTTCTTCACCGGGGCAGCAGGTGGCTGAGTAGACCGCCTCGAAGGGAATTAACCTCCCTCTTCTCTACCACTCGCCCGCCCCAGCGGCGTAACCCACTCAGCAATCATCTGGGCTATTCCCCAGATGTGAAGGTGTTGGTTACCTGGGCCCCTGTCCCTGGCCTCTGAGGAGGTAGGTTCTAACCTCTCCAACACACAGGGGTCTAGCGGCCCCTTGGGTGGTCCCCTTGCACAGTGCCCACAGCAGCTGCTCCCCCATTCCTCAGCACCCTGTTGCCTTCATCATCCTCCTCTTTTCCCCCCTCCATTTCTCCCCACATTCCCGCTCCCACTACCCTCTGCCTCCGTCCCTAGCCCTAATCCTCTTCCATCTTTCTGGTCCCCTCTCCTCCCCCATCCTAGATTCTCTGTCCCTCTGGGTCCCTGCTCTGTTCACTCTTCTCTCCTTTCTCCATTTCTGTGCCTCTCTGGACCCCCACCTCCTTGCTCTGTCTCTGCCTTTCAGGCTCCCTCCCTCCTCTCCCCTCTCCCCATCCCCGGTCATTTGCTCCCACCTCTCCCTCAGCCTTCCAACACCGGGCTTTGGTTTGGACCCACCCCGGACTCCCGGCCCCCACAAGGCCCCCTGCCTGCTCCTCTTTCACCGGGGACCTTGGCATCCAGCCCCACCCGCTGGGGAAGGCGCCAGCAGGGGGGACTGCAGTGCAGGGCTTGGTAGGAGCAGGAGAGGGGGCCCAGTGCTGGGTAGTGCGTGGGGGAAGGCGTTTGCCCAGGAGGGAGTGAGAAGAGTCGGGCGGGGCCAGGGGGCGGGGGTTGGGGTGGGGCGGTGTGCGGTCAGTACTTGGGAAGCTCCAGGCTTCCGGAATCCTACCAGGACCCTGCATCCGATCCCAGTTTGGGGCCAGATCCGGGACTAGGGCAGGGCATTTCTAGAGTCTGTCTTGGAAATCCTCCCTCTCAGGTTCAAGTCCAATGGAAATGAACACAAGGTTGGCAAATACATGGCACTCACTGCTTTTCTCCCCTTCTTTGGCTGAGGCCAACATAACAAAGTGGTGGGGCCTCATGCTCCTCTCCAGTGGGCCTGGCAGCTAGAACCCGCAGACAGAAGCAGGCACACTGGCGGAGGCCACCTGCCTCCTGAACTAGGGCCTGAAAGGGGCTGTCCACACCCCCCGCCAGATGGCTCTCACGGCAGGTCCATGCGGCAGCGGCAGCGAGGGGAGTCCAGAAACACCTGGAAGTCTCCCTTATTTGCTCCCTGCCAAGCAGGAAGGAGATGCTTCCCACAGTGGGAGGAGAGGGGGAGAGGTGACTCCCCACATACGTACACAGGCACACACGCTCACACACACGCACACATTCATGCCTCTGCTCCAAGCATTGCCCATTGGGCTGCAAACCCTGGCCATATCCCAAGGCGAGAGGTGGGCAAGGAGGAAGAAGAGGTGGGGACAGGGTTACAAGGCCTAGGGATGGGGACAGGGGGTACCCTGTTCAGAGGTGACCTGCAAGTTCAAGTTATGCAGAAAAGTATCAAAGAGGCAAAATAGTCTCTTCCCTTAGCAAATGCCAGGGTCAGGCGGCATGAGAAGGGGCAGAGGGGTGGTATCTCCCCTAATGCCCCACTGTTAGGCCCCCTCTCCAACCTCCAACCCTAACAACAGGGCCAAGGAGTCTGTGCCGTACAAAACAGGCTGGGGTCAAGGGTCCAGACAGTGACGAGACATCCCAGCAGAGAGGCCAGGCAAGCCCCAGCTGCCGGGAGTCCAAGTGTCTCCTCCAGTTGCCTCAGAGTGTGTCTGTCTTTTCTCAGACTCTGGGCTGAACAGGGCGCCAGTTGACAGGGAGACCCTGTGCTTTCTCCCTAGGTGCAGCTCAGGCTCCTTTGGGAGAGCTGGGAGCACCCTGGAGCGGGGCAGAGCAGCCCTGGTGAGGCCTGGAGCTCTGCGAAGATGTGATGGAACCATTATAGGCAAGAAGAAAGGAAAGGAAAGAAGGAAGGAAGAAAGGGAGGGAGGGAGGAAGGGAGGGAGGAAGGAGAAAAGTAAGGAAGAAGGAAAGGAACAGAAAAGGAACAGAAAAGAAAGGAAAGGAAAGGGGAGGAGAGAGTTTGGTAGCCCTGGGGCAGTGTCTTGAGTACGTTTCTGTGGGAGGAGGGACCAGAGGAGGCAAGGATACAGCCAGGCAGCAGCTCCCAGACAGAGAGCCTGGGGTACTGGAATCACAGTGCCTCCTTCCCCTGGAGACTGCAGAGCCCCCAGGCCAGGCGGGGAGAGGGGAGGAGACCCCAAGGGATGTCCAGCTCCCTTAGGTCAGTTGAGGGAGGGGCACATTCAGGGCCCCCTAGGGTCTGCAGGGCCTTTCCCCTCCTCCAGGCCATAGGCAGCCCCAACATCTCTTCAGTCCGGAGCTGGCAGGTGGGTAGCAGGTGAGAAGTCAGTCCAAGATTGGGATCCTCCCTCCTAGCTTGAATGGAGGGTGAGAGGGCAAGAGATGAGACACGCAGAGGGCAGGTCAATTCCTGGGCTGTGATCCTGGCCTTCAGGGTCCCTGTGAGTGAGCGACGGGGCAGGGAAGGACTCCCCAGCTGGAGACATCACCCCCTGGCCGCAACACGGAGCTTACTGTAGAGCTCACAAAATCTAAGAGAGAGAGAGAGAGAGAATTGGAGAAAGTCAGAGACCACCAAGGCAATGGAGTTCCCCTCGGCCCATCCTCAGGGCAAAGCTGGGCAGAGGGGTGAGCCACACAGCCTCTGAAATCCCACCCAGGCTTTTGACCGGCTGGATGGCCTTGAGCAGGCCACTGGACCTTACTGAGTCCCAACTTCCTCGTCTGCAAGCCAGGCAGAACAACCTCACTCACAAGGTGCTTCTGAGGGCCAGAGATACAGAAAGAATGCCAGTCGGGGACTCTGCACAGTGTTTGGCACATATTACATGCTGGGAATTAGAGCAATCTATTCTAATCTTAACGTCTGTACCAGAGGTCTTTGGCTTAGAACTGAACTCACTCATCTTGAGCTCTTAGTGAGGGATGGAGATCCCTGGACGCTGATGTCACTTTCAACACTGAGATATTAGGGCACTTGGGGAGGGAGGAGAGGCTGTTGAGTGGGGCTACCTCAAGCCTGTCACATCCCCGCCCAACGCCTTTAGAAAGGGTAGATGGCTTAGACATGCACGTCTGGATGCTGCCACCAGAGGGCAGGCCCTGACTTCGTACCAAGACCACGGAACCCACAGGGATTAGGGTGTCCAGGGGCAGGAGGCTCAGAACTTAGGTTAGCAGCTAGCAGCAGCCCAGGAAGGCCTGAAAAGGGAGCAGGCAGTGGGGAAGAGCTTGGCCTTTGGACTCGGACCTGGGCTCAAATTTTGGCTCCACCACTTTGGTGACTTTGGGCAAGTGACTGAATCTCTCCTGACCTCGACTTCCTCATTCGTAAAATGGTGATCGTGATGCCTGCCTGATGCAGAGTCATGCGGAGTGGCCGCCTTTACTGAGCATTCACCACATGCCCGTTTACAGGCTAATCTTTCTTTCTTCCTCACAGGACAACTCCATAAGGTAATACATTCTCATCACTCATTTTGCGACATGCAGGAAACCGAGGCTTAAGGAAGTGGTCACTTCTTAGCTCAGCCTGCTTCCAACACAGGCAATCTGCCTTCTCAGTCCAAGGGCTCCACCACGATAGTAAGTACCTCCTGCCAAATGAGACAGTCATCACCACCACGTTCTCTATTTTATAGAATGGAAACTCCAAGAGATAAATATAATTAATGGGAAGTGCTAAACATAGACCTAGCTCATGCTAATAGCTCAAGGAAGGGTGTGACTATGAAAACGACCATTTCTCATGGCAGAGAACACACACCTAGACAGACAGGGGTCTGTCCATCAATGCCATGCAGTGTCTCCCCTTGCTCAGGGGGCAGGGAGGGCCCCTGGGTCAGAAGACCGACCCTCCTGTGGAGAGCGATCCGGCACTATCATTTCAATGGTATATGCAGTTTCCCTTCTGGAAAGACACCAAGAAGATACTTGTATACGAAATGACAAAGACAAAGGTGTTCATTGTAGCATTGCCAGTAATAGTAAAAGCCTGGAAACCTCACTAATAGCCCCTAAAAGGAGAATGATAAGAAAGTACAGTTCCTTTATTTTATGCAAGGCTAAGCACTGGATAAAAAAGGCAAGACCGTTTTGCATGAAATGGTAAAGAGAGATCTTTATCACGTGCTCCAGAGTGCAGCACAAAGCGATCTGAGAGGGGTTTGTTTAGGACGATACCTGTCTTTATGTCATAGTAGCGCCAAACACTACTCTGTTTTGTAAAGAGGCAGATCAGGTTTGAGGACGCACAGATAAGCATCTGACAACAGTGGTGACCCCTGAGAGTCTGGCCTGATGTGTAAGCTTTCTTTATTGTATTTGAATGTTACTTGATACATACAATATGTGCGATATACTAGATATAAAGCACAATTCAAGAACTGTAAGTCTACCAATAATTCGTACACACCTACCTGCCTGCCATTTCCTGTTCCTGGCTTCCCCCATCCACCCCAAACACATACAACCACCACTCTACCATTTGGATTTCTCATTTCTTGGCTTTAAAAAAAAAAATGGGCCCTGGTTGGGGTAGCTCAGTGGATTGAGCGTGGGCTGGGAACCAAAGGGTCCCGGTTCGATTCCCAGTTGGGGCACATGCCTGGGTTGCAGGCCAGGTCCCCGTGAGGGCCATGTGAGAGGCAACCATACATTGCTGTTTCTCTCCCTCCCTTCCCCTCTCTCTAAAAATAAAATAAAAATAAAATCTTAAAAAAAATGACATTACCCTAAATATATGTATGTTTAAACTATACATTGTTTAGTGATGCTTGGTTTTTGAGCTCCGTAAATATCTGACTGTGTGGCCCTGGCTCAGTGGGTTAGAGCTCCGTTCCCACAGCCAAGGTCCTGGCTTTGACCCCACACAGGAAACATATGAGAATCGACCAATGAGTGCATAAGTACGGGAAACAACAAATTGGTGTTTCTCTCGCTCTCTCTAAAATCAATCAGTCAATAAATCCCATTGTGTCATCTTCTGGAACTCGACCCTTTCTCCCTTGCCCCCAGTCCCAATACTATGTTTTCAGCGTGTACCCATTCTGTTTCTATAACCGAAGTTCATTCATTTCCAGTTGTGAACTACTCGGTGATGTGAATACATCACCATTTAGTTATCCATTCTCCTGTCAATGGCCGTTAGGGTTGTTTTTAGTTGTCTTCTAATTTCAAACGACTGCCAAGAGCATTCTTGCACGTTTCTCATGGGTTTACACGCACAGGTGGGTTTGCTGGGTCACAGGCACGCAGATGTTCGCTCGAAGCGATAACGTCAAGTCGCTCCCTAGGTCGTTGTCCTGTCGGTACCATTCCCAATTTTTGCCTCACTGTCGACTTTTAAACTGCCCTGCAGGGAAGGCGCGGTCCCCCCCCCCCGACCCGCCGCGGCCCGCGGGAAGCGAAAGCGCACTTACCTTTGTTGTCCTGCTTGAGCTCTTCCTGCAGCAGGTCTGTTTGCCGGTTGCCCAGCACGAAGGCGAGGAAGGAGAGGATGAGGGCGTTGAGGATGCCGATGATGGCCAGGATGTACGCCCAGCGCACTGAACAGTCCCCCAGGGAGTACTTCCCGGTCTTGGCCCCGCACATGTCCCGGATCGTCTCGGCGTCCCAGCCGTCGGGGAAGATCATGCAGCCCAACACGAGGCACAGAGCTGAGGGGGGCGCAAGGCCCAGCCCCGCCGCGGTCAGGAAGGAAGAGAGAAGGGGATGATTACTTCCCAGAGCCCGAGGATTCCCAGGAACCCTCCCTACTCCGCTCGTCAACCCAAGATCTCGTTAACCGATTCCTGTGGGTTCCAGAAACCCTAGGGCACGGGATGACCTACTGCCTCGTGGAGCAGAAGCTTTTCAGAACCCACATGCCCTCTCGAGCCTCCACCAAATCAACTCCTCTTCCAGGAAGCCTTCCGGAAATGTGAGAAAATAGCAAACCACAGTCACCCCCATAGCTCCCTTTAGCATCTTGGCTATATTTACCCTCTCCCATCTTCATCACTATTTATTTAGATCGTTCATTCAACAAATATTTATTGAGCGCCATTTTTCTTCCCATCAGGATGCTGGAAATGCATCCTCATTCACACAATTGAGTACTGTGCTCAGAGCAGACTGGGGTGAGAACTACAGGATTTGACCCTGGTTCTGTTCATTATTATCATACTAATTAAAATAAAATCACAAATAAGGAAACAATTGGGGAGGAGAGGGCTTGCTTTCAGGTGAGGGGAAAAGGGGCAAGGCCAAAAAGAGCATTTGAGTCCAAACGGCCCCTGCTTACTCGCTATTTGGCACCTACTCCCTCTGGGTTTAGTGACCCACTTTGGTAAATTTCTGGGGCTCTTCCCAGTGTTCACCGTAGTGGGTGGGACTCAAATGTGAGCCAATCAGCACATTGCATTTCTCTGATAACTGATTGGCTCACAGAGGGGGCACACGCCCCACATGACCAATCAGAACCAACCGGGCTCCTTAGGCCCAGAGGCTGTGACCTCTGCTCTTCCCCTTGCAGTGCTGGCGGCCACCCGACCTGTGGCTGTGCGGTCTGACGGCTCCCTCTTAGTGTCTGATGGTCCCGCCAGCGACTGTGCTTCTGCGTCTGAGACCCGAAGGTCCCACGCCAGCCCACTGGGTGTTTAACCTGGGTATCAGATGACAGCGATGACAAGGGGGGGGGGCAGTTCTGCCCACTGTCCACGAGTCCCATCTACTTCCCAGGATAAGGAGGGGACCCTCAGCTTTGCCACTTTCCTCCCTAGATCCCAGACTCCTGCCTGACAGCGAGGTGAGGCCCCCTCTCTCTCTCCCTTTCTCGTTTGGCTTCCTGTGGCCTCACCCGCCCTTCGTGCGACAGATCGTGTCCCCGCTCCCCCTGGGCTGTGTTCCGCGTGCCGCTGCGGGGCCCGGCACAGCACTGCGATCGCACGCACACTCCTAGCAGGGCTTCCTCCCCTCTGCGCGGCCGGCCTCCTTCGGCAGGACGCTCAGCTCCGGGGAAACACCTGGCCGCCTGAGGGCTGGGGAAGGCGCTCCCGCAAAGGGGCTGGCAAATGCCAGAAGGCCTGAAGCGAGACTGAGATGGGCGAGTTGAAGAATTCAACAAGTTAGAAAAGGCCCCTTAGACACCCAGATGGAGAGGGAACCTGGGGTGCGGGTGGGAGGTCAGTGCTGTAGATGCACTTTTGGGAGCTGTGAGCACGCAAATCCTTGGGGCTGGACGTTACTGAAACCGAAGGGAAGGCTCAGGACTAAGCCCTGGGAGGCTCTAGCAGTTACTCGGCGGGAAAAGAGGAGGAGCCTACGGAGAAAGCTTGACCCATCCATCTCCCCAAATAACCCTGACACTGCAAAGCCCTCCAGGCCCCTGTTGGAGAGGGGAGGAAAACAAACTTCAGGGCGAGGCGGGGCGGGGGCGCCGGGATGAGCGAGGAAGAGCGGACTCGGCGCAGCCCTTCACCCGCCGGGGGTGGGCGCGCTCCCACACGTCCACCCCATCCCTCTCCGCCGCCCCCCCCCCCCGCGAGAGGCAGGAAAGAGGAAAGATCCCGGTTAGAGGGCAAACCCAGGCAGCACCCCGCCCCCGCCCCCGCCTCCTCTCCCGTCCTCCCCTCGGGGTGCAGCGTTTCCTCTGCCGCGGGGAGCGTTCGGCGTCTCGATAGAAACCGATTCAGCACCCGGAGCTCCCAGCCGCGCCGCTGCAGCTCCTGCCGCGGGTCAGAGAACCCGCTGCAACCCCGCGCTCCTCTCAGTGGGGTTTTCTTCTCTCGGCGCTGCGCCTGCACACACCTCTCTCTCTCCCCCCCCCCCCCCCCCCC
>PVJI01002460.1:0-144844 GCA_004026765.1 Micronycteris hirsuta
ATATAAACATAATTTTTTCTTGGCACAATTAGCTATCTGGGAGCAATTAAGAATCTAATTAAAATAAAAGAAGGATATGTTTAAATTTTCTGTGCCATACTGAAAGCACATCATTCCCTAGAAATAGGGGCCTAATGAGAAATAAATGCCTGATTGAACAAAAATAACAATTAACCGTTCATAAAACAGCAGAGAATGGGATATATAAGGGAGAATAAATAAATGTACTCATTATTATTATGTATACTTGTAACTACTTTATAAACATTATCTTCTCCCAAAAGGGTCACGGCTTTCTTTGTAGGAAGGAACCACACAGACCCTTATCTGAGGAGTCAAATGGGGTAACACAGGAAGCGAAGCGCGACAACCAGAAATAAGACAAGGAGAACGCAGGGATGCCCAGGCTTCCTCCAGCAAACACGTGCCCTCAGGCCTGATGAAGAACAGGTGTACCAGGACGGGGACCTCCGTTCCCAAGCTTACCTGTGCATATTCTCTTTCAATAGCAGCCTTTTTCTGACTGAATGTCCTAAAAACACAAATAAGAATAATTCATTACCAAAAGTATAACAATAATTTCATGTAACTTTATCAACACACCCTCAAATATTGCCTGATACACTGTGTTAAGTGAAGAGACGATTTTCTTTCATCCTGTGAATGCTGCCTACATCACAGACCCTGGAGTCAGACAGCCTATGTTCAAATCCTTGCTCCACCACTTACTAGCTGTGTGACCTTGGTCAGGTCACCTGACTCCTCTGTGCCTCAGTTTCCTCTTTGGTAAAATAGGGATAGTAACAATACCCACCTTGCAGGGATAATGCAAGATTTAGTTAATTAAAACACATAAAGTACTCAAAACAGTGTCTAGCACACAATAAAAGCTATATAAATGTTAGCTACTGTTATTAGAACGGCTAGTGCATAGCAGGCACTAAAATATTTATTAAGCAGTGCAGAGGGAACTACAGAAAACAAGATTCAAATGAAATTTTCACCAGCTTCTCAACACGAGAGAAGAGCCGGATAATGGCCTTCCTCCCAGCCCGTTACGAGAGTCACGACGCAGAGCACGGGCGGTGCTGTGACGGGACACCCTCTCCACACACGCACACTTCACAGGTTCTGTGGCCAGCGCTTTCCACATTTTAACATTTATTATATTGGGATTCATCTTTCATGAATGATTGGTGTTATTTTCTTCTGTCTTAACAGTGATGAAGTAACAGTATACCTTAGAAACCATAGGCAAGGTAAGATCAACAAAATATAATATTGGCAATTTACCTTGAATAGTCTGAGTTTAAAGACTTCTCTATAGGTGCCAGATATGTGTGCTCTTAAAAGCACTTCATTAAGGCAGAGAAATCAGAGAAAAAGTGAAAAACATAAAGAAAAGAGCTGGGATAGAAAAAAAGGCAATAAGCCAAAATTCCCACTTCGGCAAGTATTTAATGGCTATTCATCTCTTATATAAGAAATACAGCCATTTAAGATTTTACTACATTTGATTTGGGCAAACAGCTACTACGCAGCCTTAAAAAGGAAGAAACCCCTTACTTGTGCTATTATATGAATGAACCATGAGGACAACATGCTGAGTGAAATAATTCAGTAACAAAATTTACATACGATACGATTCCCTTTCTATGAAGTACTTGGAGTAGTCAAATTCATGCAGACAGACAGGAGAATGCTGGTGCCCAGGGCTGGGAGGAGGGGATCAGGGCAGTGGTTTAACAGGCAGAGTTTAAGTTCTGCAAGATAAAAAGGGTTCTGGAGATGGAAGGTAGTGAAGGGTACAGAACAATATGAATGGACATGATACCACTAACTGTACACTTAAAAATGGTTGAGATAATAAATTTTATACTGTGTGTATTTTACCGCAATAAGAAAATGGGAATAAAAAGTTGAGCGAGAACATTTTCTTTACGGCGTGCTGCACATTATAAAGCATTTAATAGTCCTCTAAAATACAATTAGTCTCTTCTCCTTAAGAGAAATCACATAAACTATATATTATATGTGTGTACATATGAATTTATATACTGTATTTTACATATGTAGATACACACATGCACTTGTGTGTGTGTACTGGGTTATAGAAGTCTCTCCCTGTGTAGACACACCCAAATAGTAAGTTTTCCCCAGGTAGCGGGATTACAGGCTTTCCCTTTCTTCTTTCGTTTTTGCATTCTATATTTTCTGACGTTTGAGTAAGGATTTGTCTTGTGTTTAAAAAATATATAGTGCTAATTTTTCAATAAATAAATGAACACTCACAAGCATATGCACACACCTTTTTACACCCATGTTGTTTTATTAAAATTGGATTTAGGTAATATGGCCATTTTAATGTTATTTATTCTAACCCATGAACACAAAATATCTTTCCATTTCTTTGTTTCTTCAGTTTCTTTCAACAAGGTCTTGTGGTTTTCCGTGTATAGGTTCTTCACTTTCTGTAAGTTCATTCCTAGGTTATTTTATCATTTTTGTTGAAATTACAAATGGGACTGCTTACTTCATTTCTTTTCCTGATATTTCACTGTTAGTCTATAGGAACACAGCATATTTTTGTATACCTACTGATTTGTATCCTGCAACTTCACTGTATTTCTATTGTTTCTAATAGTCATTTGGCGGCATCTTAAAGGTCTTCTCTATAGAGAATCATGTCATGGGCAAACAGTGAAAGTTTTACTTCTTCATCCCCAGTTTGGATGCTTTCTATCTCAGGCCAGCCTGGCCGCTCTGGCTACGACCGGCAGTACCACGGTGAGCAACGGTGGTGGGAGCGGGCAGCCCTGCCTTGCTCCTGAATGAAGAGTGGAAGTTTTCAGTTCTCCACTGCCGAGTACATTAGCTGAGGCTCCGTCATGTGTGACCTTCATGTTGAGACACTTTCCTTCTATACCCACTTTACTGAACACTTTAATCATAAATGGATGTTGTTCTTGTCAAGTGCTTTTCCTGCATACATTTATGTAATCATATGATGTTTATCTTTTATTTTGTTAAAGCGGAGCATCCACACTGACTGACCGGCACATGTCGAACCCTCCCTGCATCCCCAGAGCACATGCCGTGTTCTTGTTAATGTGCTGCTGTGCTCGATCTGCTGACACGTGTTCAGGGTTTGTACATCGATGTTCTTTAGAGATATTAGCCTGTAATTTGCTCAGTGTGTGCATGTGTTCTTGCCTGGTTTTGGTATCAGGGTTATGTTAGCCTCATAAGAAATAAGTTAGGAAGTATTTCTGCTTCTTCAATTTTTTGGAAGAGTTTGAGAAGGATAGATATTAAATCTCCTTTGAATGTTTGGTAGAATTCACTGGAGAAGCCACTTGGACCTGGACTTTTGTTTTGATTGCTGTTTCATTTTCCTTAGCATTTGATTGGTTTATTTAGGTTGTCCAATTCTTCATGGTTCAGTCTATAAAGTTATATATTCCTAAGAATTTGTTCATTTGTTGTACATTATTGAATTTGGTAGTGTATAGCCTTCATAGTATGAATGCAACCCCCATCAAAATCTGGCATTTTTCACAGAAACAGAACAAAAAATACTTAAATTTATATGGAACCACAAAAGACTCCAAATAGCCACAGCAATCTTGAGAAAAAATAACAAAGCCGAAGGCATCATACTCCCTTACTTCAAACTATAGTTCAAAGCAACAATAATCAACACCGTACAGTACTGGGGGAAAAACAGACACACAGACCAATGCAACAGAATCAAGAGCCCAGAAATAGACCCAGACATATATGGGCAACTGTTTTCAAGAAAGGAGCCAGAAACATGCAACAGAGCAAGAAAAGCCTCTTCAGTAAATAGTGCTAGAAAACTTGGAAAGCCACATGCAAAAGAATGAATCGGGACTGCTATCTGAAACCACATACAAAAATTAATTCAAAATTGATTAGACATGAACATAAAACCTGAAACAATAAAGTAGAGAAAAGAAAACAGGCACTAAACTTACAGACCTTGGTCTCAGAGGAACAGGTTTTTGTGAACTTGACCCCAAAGGCAAGGGAAGTAAAAGCAATAATAAATGAGAATCCTTCAAACTAAAAAGCTTCTGCACAGCAAAAGAAACCATCAACAAAACAAAAGGTAAACAATTGAAGGGAAGAAGATATTTGCAAAGCATACCTCCAATAAGGGTTTAATCTCCAAAACATAAAAAGAACTCAACAATAAAAAGCAATCTAATTAAAACATGGGCAGAGGACCTGAACAGATACGCTTCCCAAGAAGACATCCAGATGAATGGCCAACAGACAGATGAGAAGATGCTCATCTAAAGGGAAATGCAAATCACAGCCACAATGGGACACGTGACACCTATTACAGTGGCTATTACCAATAAGACAGGAAATAACATGTGACGGAGAGGATGTGGAGAAAAGGGAACTCTTGTACACCTCTAGTGAAAATGTAAATGGGCATAGCCTCTAAGGAAAACAGTATGGACACTTCTCAAAAAATTAAGAATAGAGCTACTATATGACCCAGCAATGGCTCTTCTGGGTATCTACATGAAAAATTTGAAAACACTTATTCATAAAGATATGTGTATCCCTACGCACATTGTTGCATTATTCACAAAGCCAAGATGTGGAAACAGCTAACCTAAGCGTCCTCCAACCAACAACGAAGTGAGGAAGATGTGGTGCCTGTATAAAATGGAATACCACTCAGCCATAAAAAAGATGGCTCTTGCCATCGTGACAACGTGAATGGGTCTTCAGCGTATCATGCTAAGTGAAATAAGTCAGATGGAAAAGGACTAGAACCATAGGATTTCTCTCGTACGTGGGCTATAAAACAAAAAGCAGCAAGCGAACAAACAAAACAAACTCACAGACACAGCAGAGTGATTATGAGAAGGGAGGAGGGGTGGGGAGGAAGAACAGGGAGTCAAACACACGGTGACAGAAGCGAACGAGAATGTTGATGGTGAGCACATGATGAAATACGCAGATTATGTAGTATAGAGTTGTACACCTTAGACATATGTAATGTTATAAACCAATGTTACCCCAATAAATTTAATTTAAAAAAGTAAAAATTAAAATTGGACTTAGAAATTATTATAACTAACAACATAACCAAATATGTTATCTCCCTACCCAATGTAAATACTTAGGTGAAAGAAACTAAGTTAAATGAACTAGCTTACACTTTCACCATTAAAAAAAATATATGAAAATTTACCTATATTTTGAAGGAGATGGTATTTTTAATATTTTACCAAAAATAAAAGTAAATACTTAAGCTGTTTATTTATTACCCTTTTAAGCTTATGTAACTCATCTGGAAATAAGAATGTAACAAGTATAGTCTGCAAGAAAATGGGAACTAACTCTTTGAACATGCATAACAACTAATTTCAAAATTCTTAATGGAATTTTTAGATATTATTAAACAATTACATGTCTACTAAGTAATTTCCTGTTCTAAAGAAAGAAAACAAATCTAAAGAAAGAAAACAAATCCAAGAAAACAAATGTCAACTACTCAAAATCAACATCATCAATATCAGGAATTCACCATATTCAAAATTATTCAAAATTATGATTCACCATATGAAGAGAGCAAAAATCTTCTGATAATCTTCATATAAGATGTAAAGGTATTTGTTAAAATTCACCATCAGTTTATCATAAAACATCTTTCAAAATACTGATGGATGTTATACGTAAACGATGGACAAGAACAAGTGTTGGCAAGGATGTGAAGAAATTAGAACTCTCCCGTGGTGCTGGAGGGAATGCAAAATGGTGCAGTTGCTTTGCAAAAGAGTCTGGGAATTCCTCAAAAGGTTAAACATAAAGTTACTATATGACCCAGCAATTATATTCATAGGTATATAGCAGTCCCTCCTTATCTGTGGGTAACGCATTTCAAGAGCCCCCCAATGGATGCCTAAAACTATCGATAGCACCAAGCCCTATAGACACTATGTTTTTTTTCCTATAAATATTTACCTTTTCACTTAAAGAAGCACTTTAAATGGCTTCTCTCTGGCATATACAAATTACTGGAATCACTACTCTTGCTCTCCAAGGTCATTAAGTAAAATAAGGGTTTTTTTAAACACAAGCACTGTGACACCATGCCAGTCCATCCCGTCACTGAGAGGGCTACTCAGTGACAAGTGCGCAGGGAGTGCTTACAGCGTGAATGTGCCGGACAGAGGGGTGACCCACGGCTCGGACGGGACAGAGCAGGAACGCGCACAATTTCAACATCCTGCTCAGCGGCATGCGAGTCCAAACTTATAAATTTCTTTTCATTTCTCAAATTTTCCATTTAATATTTTTAGACCACAGTTGACTATGAGCAACTAAAACCGTGGAAAGCAAAACAATGGGTAAAGGCTGACTACTGTACACCCCAAGCCCGTTAAAACCTATGTCTACGTAAAACCTGGAAAGGACTGTTCATAGCAGCATTACTCATAAACGCCAAAAAAGTGGAAACAACCCAATGTCCACCGACGGATGAACGACAGGTGAACAGGGTGTGGCGTGCTCATAGAGTGCCGGTACACGTGACAACACGGGTGAACCTCAAGAACACTATGCTAAATGAAGGAAACCAGATATTAAAAAAACACATGTTATATGACTCCGATTATGCAAAATGTCCAGAATAGGCAGGTCCAGAAAGACAGAAAGCAGATTAGTGATTGTCAAGGGCTGGGGAGTTGAGATAAGTCTGCCATAATTCCAAAAGTATTTTTCTTTTAACTAGGCAAGTAGAGTATAAAATTCACATGGAAAAAAAAGTGAACATTTAAGAATAGTTACAAACATTCTGAAAAAAAAAAATTAACAGGACCTACCCTCACCAGATAGTACAAAATAATTTAAAAAGCAACAGTAATTAAAACAGCTTGGTAACAGAGCACGAGTAAACAAAGAGATAATCAAAACGTAGGTCACAAACACTCCCAAATCCACATAAAAATGTATTAACTGAAAAAGATGGCATTTCAATTCTAAGGGGAAAAGATGGATTATTTAGCAAATGGTACTGGGATAAATTTATAGGAAGATGCAATGTTAAGCAAACAGAAAAGTTACAGAATAATGTATATAGCATACTATCTTTTCACATGTATATGCTGGATTATGATAATTATTGTGCTAGCTTCAGCAGCACATACACTAAAATTGGAACGATAATTACAATACTTCTCAATTACAACGGTCCCTCAAATGAAAAACTGTTCCATGCAGAAATGCCTACTGCGATCCCCTTAGGAGTCACTGCGATAGAATTTCCTGAAATATTTACTACGAGTCAGGGCTGACTGGCTCCACATGAAGAAAGGAACTGGTAGTCGTTGTAAAAGAAAGACCTTTATGACATTCTTATTTTTATTATATAAATTAATACCATGTGTAAATGTATGTATATTTCCATTGAGGTGAAATTTATACGGCATACAACTAACCACTTTAAAGTGCACAACTCAAGAGCAGCTACTGCATTTACAGTGTGTGCAACCGCCTCTACGCTCAAAACTTTCTGATCACTCCAGAATGCTCCACACCCACTAAGTAAACACTCTCCATTCCCCGTGCCCCTTGCCCCTGGCAATAGTTAGATTATTTTCTGTCTCTCCATATTTGCCTATTCTGGGTATTTCATATGAATGAAATCATATAACATGTGACATTCTGTCTGGCTTCTTTCACTCAATGTTTTCAAGGTTCATCCAAGTAGCAGAATGTATCAAAATTTTACTTCTTTTTATAGCTGCATAATATTCCATTGCATGGAAATACTACATCCATTGAGGGACATTTAGTTGTTTCCAAACCCTGACTATTGTGAATAATACTGCTATAAACATTTGTTCATAAGTATCTACGGAGAGATATATTTTAAGTTCTCTTGGGTATATCCCTAGGAGTGGAACTGTGGGGTCACACTGCAATTCTATGTTTAATTTTTTGAAGAACAGTCAAACCATTTTCCATAATGGCTATTGTAAATAGTTAAAACAAACTAACCTTTGAAAACAAGTTATACTACATTCATTCAGAAGAATCCTATAGGGCCACTAAAAAGAATGTGGTAGACCTGTACTTATCGGTATCAAAGATATCCTCAATTAATTCATGCAGCTACTGACACACTGACTGCCTGGCTGCGACCGGCCAGACGCAGTCCAGGTACTGATGGTCTTGCAGGGAATAGACAGACATTGGTAGGACTAACAGAGAGTGAAAAATCATTATACAAAGAATTATTTAATGATAAATGGGATATTTATAAGTACTAAGAAGGAAGCTAAAATATATTCTTTAGTATTTTTTAAAAGCTTCAGAAAAGTATACAAAGCAAAATCTCACTTTACCTTAAAAATATGTTAATATATCTCTATGTAACACAGATTCTGTACACACTCACAATCCTTGCAAAATGCATATGGAGGGAAGTCCCTGAAAGGAGGTATGCCAAATTTTATTGTGCAGAGAAGGGGACATGGCACTCTTACTTTTCTACTCTATGTTTTTTCCAATAATCTATTATTTCTATATATAAACAAAGATATAAAAGCACTAATTTTCAATCAACTCATTTATTTATTTGAAAAAATATAAATTCCGTATCATATTGAAAGGAGCAAGAATAAATCCCTGCAACAATTAATTCATTAATAAGATCCAATGTTTTAAATAATTTTCCTAAGACAAATCTGATCAAACCACTCTCCTGCTAACACTTCTGAAATGGCTTCCAGAAATCAATCCCAGAGTCAAAAGCTATCTGCCTTTAACTTAAGAGGCTACTGACTGTCAGGACTTAAAGCCTAATGTGGCTTCACCTCTGGAAAGCACCCTTCCTCCCCCGTTCACAATCCAGGCACAGCTAAGTTTCTTAAAAGGACCCGTATGCTCATGCTTTCACACTCTAGCAAATGTGGCCCTTTTTGCTTGAAATTTCCTTCCCCCATTATTTGCCCTAAATCTTCCTCAGCCTTCAAAACTTAGTCTGAGCATGCTGTCCCCCCTGAATTCCACTTGTGACTAAACAACCCCGCTGAGGTCCTCCAGCATCTGTAGCACGGCACCTGCTTCAAGCACTGCAGTAGTGAATCGACTGCGGAGTTCCCTGTCTTTACACGTGCAGCACAACGTCTGAACACTGCAGATATTCAATAAATGTTTGCTGAGTCAGTGAATGAATGAATGAACAAATGAACGAATGAACAGAAACTACATCAGGTTTCACACTCCACAAGTTTGAATTAAACAGCTCAGTGGGTTAGCTCCTGGCACAGGCCGAACCATGATGGCAATTTAGAACAAGATTGCACTCTAAGTTTCTTGGCCTTAGTAACAGATTATATCAGGTAACACAACCATTTTGTGTTTTATGAGCTTTAAAAACCAAGGGGGGTATGTAAGCGTACAATAAAGTATTAACCTTACCCAAAACCTTTGGAATGTCATGCCTGATAAAAGCATTTTTGTTTACCTATGGACATTAGGCCATGCCAGGCCATCTACGCTAACAATGTGACTTATTTGGGGGCAGGCAGGTGAAGAGCATAGAGGTTGGGCCACCTCTGAAGAAGCTGGAGACTAAGGTCAGCCAATATGCACTCAATCTTATCTAAGTGCAACTCTTTCCTTGGCTGATTTTAAAATATATCCCTTCACTATAATAAACCATAACCTTTAGTAAACTTTCGGTGAGTTCTGTGAGTCCTTCTAACAAATTATCAAACCTGAGGGTGGTTTTGGGGACCATGGTTTTGGGGACACCCAATCTTACAAGTCATGTCAAAAATGAGGGTGGTCTTAGAGACCTCCAAACTTGAAGTTGGTGTCAGAAGTGAGTTGTCTTCATAGATCAGTGGAACAGAATAGAGAGACCAGAAATAAATCCAAGTCTCTATGGTCAATTAATATTCAACAAAGGGGGCAGAAGTATAACATGGAGTAAAAATAGCCTCTTCAACTAATGGTGTTGGGAGATCTGGACAGCTACACGCCAAAAAATGAAACTCAACCACCAACTTACACCATACACAAAAATAAACTCAGGGTGGATAAAAGTCTTAAATATAAGTCACAACACCATAAAAGTTCAAGAGGAGAACATAGGCAGGAAAATCTCAGATATTCCATACAGCAATATTTTCACTGATATGTCCCCTAGAGCAAGGGGTATAAAGGAAAGAATAAACAAATGGGACTTCATCAAAATAAAAACTTCTGCACAGCTAAAGAAAACATCATCAAAATGAAAAGGGAACCAACCATATGGGAAAATATATTTGCCAATGATACCTCAGGCAGGTATTTGATCCCAAAATATATAAAGAACTCACACGACCCCACTCCAAGAAGACAACCCAATTGAAAAATGGGCAAAGGACCTAAACAGACAATTCTCCAAGGAGGACATACAGGGGGCCCGGAGACATATGAAAGGATGCTCAGCATCAATAGCTATCAGAGAGATGCAAATTAAAACCACAATGAGACACCACTTCACACTGGTCAGAATGGCCATCATAAACAAATCAACAAACAAGTGATGGTGAGGATGTGGAGAAAAGGGAACCCTACTGCACTGTGGGTGGGAATGCAGACTGGTGAAGTCGCTGTGGAAAACAGTATGGAATTTCCTCAGAAAACTAAAAATGGAACTGCCTTTTGATCCAGAAATTCCACTGCTGGGATTATACCCTAAGAATCATGAAATACCAATTCAAAAGAACCTATGCACCCCAATGTTCACAGCAGCACAATTTACAATAGTCAAGTGCTGGAAGCAACCTAAGTGCCCATCAGTAAATGAGTGGATCAAAAAACTGTGGTACATTTACACAATGGAATTCTACATAGCAGAAAGAAGGCACTCCTATCCTTCGCAATAACATGGGTGGAACTGGAGAGCATTATGCTAAGTGAAATAAGCCAGGTGGTGAAAGACAAATACCATATGATCTCACCTATAAGTGGAACCTAATCAACAACACAAACAAGCAAGCAAAATATAACCAGAGCCACTGAAATTAAGAACAAACTGACAGTAACCAGAGAGGAGGTGGGAGGGGATAATGGGGGGAAGGGGGAAAGGGTTGTCAAGGAGCATGCATAAAGCACTCATGGACAAAGCCAAAGGGGAGTAGGGTTGGGGGTGGGAGGTGGGGATGGCTGGTGTGGAGGCGGTGATGGGGGGAAATGGACACAATTGTACTTGAAAAACAATAAAAAAAAAAAGTGAGTTGTCTTGGGGACTCCTGAACTCTGTAATTCATTACTAGGATAAGCAGAACACCTAAATTCAAATTATTAACGGTGGTAATCCAGATGGGATATCAATAAGCATAATGATGAATGTTAAAAATTAAAATAAACAGCTCTGGCCAGTGTGGCTCAGTTGGTTGGGCATCATCCTTCAAACTGAAAGGTTGCAGGTTCAGTTCCCAGTCAGGGCAAATGTCTGGGTTGCAGGTTCAGTCCCTGGTTGGGGAATGTACGAAGGGCAACCAACTGATGTTTCTCTTTCTTTCTTTCTCCTTCCCTTCCCCTCTTTCTCTAGAAAAAATAATAAATTAATTTTAAAAATTAAAATAAACACATCCACAAGAATGGTAACAAGATACATACATACATACATACATATATATATATATATATATATATGAAACAAGATTATAAGTAGAACATATATAGAGAGGAGGCTATAGAGCAATGAAACTCTGACATGTTGGTAAGAACGTAAAAACGATACAACAACTTTGGGAAAAAAACTGGGGGGAGAAACTGGTTATTTCTCATAAAACTCATGGGCTTAAAAAAAAAAAAAGACCTCTGTGATAAATCTAGCCAAATGTAACCTCACAGGTTGACTGGATCATAAATTCCTAGCTGGGCAGGTCATGCACAGTGGGTAGTCACGCCCCAGGCCTATAAAAAGTTTATCTTCAATTCAAGCCAGCCCTGTCCATTGCTCCTGTGTATCTAGGTTAACACACCCTCACATGCCTCTTTCACGGACCCTCAGAGGAGTAGTCACCCTCAAGGGAGCAGCCAATCTTGCTGACTATTCTGTAATCCAGTCACAGAGTTCCCCACCTCGCTTCCTCCCACTTGCATGCAATGTTCCTTAGTTTCCTCCTCAATTCCGAATCTATAGTACAGACTGCGAAACTGTCATTCTCCAAAGCGTCTGAGATCTTGCTTCCCACATGTTGTCAGTTTGGCTCAAATAAACTCTTATGAAATAACAACAAACAACAAGCAAAGAAAGAAAATTCTCTACAGGTTTGAACATTTCTTATGTCAACAAACTAAACAAAAATCTACCCTGACAGAGCAATTCTAATGCCAGACATTTACAAAGAGAAATGAAAGTGTATGCCACAAAAACATTCGGCAAAAATATCTGTAGCACCTTTATTCATAAACTGGCAAAAGCAGGAAAGAGTCTAGGTGCCCACCAGTGGGATAACAGATCAACAATGGTGATGCGAGTATATTCTTATAATAAAATAAACCTCAGCAATAAAAACAAATGAACTACCATATTCTTACCACCTTGAGTTAGCTGACTTCTGTTATTTTACACGACACTGTTTAAATATAACTAATATTAAAATATAAAAAGTAATTTTTAGCATGGATAGTATACTAGGGTAAAGGATCTAGTGCTTATGTTATCAGCGCATCGAAGGTCTTTTATAAAGAAACTTTTATAATTTTGTTCTGGAATACAATGGCTATTTTTAGAGGTTTTATTACAGCAAACATGGCAACAGCATTAAAATGACGACACGAGAAAACAAATATTTTTTTCTTAAACAAGGCAAGTAGAATGAACAACTGAAGCTATGTAAGTCTGGCCGAGAGGCAATTATTTGGCTTCTAACAAAGAATATTAATTCAGCAACAGCATTCTCTGAATAACTTCTAAATTACAGGTATTCTGCTAAATATGCACGGGGACCATACAGATGAAAGAGACAGGGACGGACTCTGCTCTCAAGGGGTTCATTAGCATAAGGCATATATAGACGATGCCAAGAACCACAAATGCTAGAGTCCCCGAATGAAAAGCAGAACATGTTCTTACTTCTTATTAATTAGGTAACCTTGGGCAAGTTAATTTTCCTGACTGTGCTTCAGCTTCCTATCAATTAAATGGGTATAAAAAGAACACCTACCTCAAAGGATTACTATAAAGATTAAATGAGTACATATTTGCAAAGCACTTAGAACAGACTTGGCACATAAAATACTAGAAAGACTATTTGGTAAGTAAGTGAAAATACCACATCCTACAGTTTGTAATTATGAAAGTTAATCTAGTTTAAATATTTTGACTAAATGAATATGCAAAGCACTAACAAAAAAAAATAATACACTTTAAGTACTTCTGGTCTTAGATAACAGAGCAAAGTCAGAATCTCCCATCTCCTCTCAGAAATGGCCCAAAAGCAACAAAAAGAAGAAAAAGCAAACATGCAAACATGATCTGCAACAAAACTAAAAGCATATAAAAGTAAGTGGAATATAGGCCAAAAAAAGAGAAAACTGAACTGAAGAATGAGGGTAAATATAAGGCACGAGGCTCCAAAAAAAGCAAAGGGGATGGGAAGAGTGTATTTCTTCAAGTGCACTTCCCGAGACACAAAATTTAAACCACATCTGCAACAACAACGGGCTGAGAGCTTTGCACAGTTTGAAGGAGTAGAGGAGACACCACGAAAGAATCAGAAGGACAAGCTATGCTGGCAGAAATGAGGCTGCGAGCGCAGCAACAAGACAGTGAGACAAGCACACCGTGAGTGGGCCTGCGGCAGCCGGTCTCCTCTGGCTAAGGAGAAGTAAGTTCACACACACAGTCCTAGTCATAAAGAAAACTACTGTAAACTCAGAAGACAACAGCTACCCTGAGATACATACTTCTGAGATCCCAAAAAGTAGTACAGAAAAAAACCCTCTTCGTTCAAAAAGAAATAACTGAAAATAAAGCAGAAACAGAATCTCTACAAATATGAAATTTAAAAAAGAAGAAAAACCAACAGGAAAAAGATAGCAGCCAAGGACACTCCTGAGAAGAATGCTGCCATGACGCAGATGAATATGTAACCAAATATTTCAAATGGATTTTTAAAACTGAAATAATAAAAAAAATGAAGCAAATACCACTTCCGAATAGAATTATAATGTCAAACTAAATTGCAAAGCTATAATAATCAAAACAGTATGACACTGGCATAAAAGACATAGAAACCAACGGAGCAGAATAAGGAGCCCAGAAATACACCCATGCATATACCATCAACTCATATTTGACAAGGGAAGCAAGAACGGTCAGAAGGGAAAGAACAGTCTCTTTAATAAATGGTGTTGGGAAAACTAAATATTCACATACAAAAAAATGAAATTGGACCCCTATCTAATACCATGCACAAAAATTAACTTGAAATTAACTAAAGTCTTTACACGTAAGACCTTAAATTGTAAAAGTCCTAGAAGAAAACATAGGGCAAAAGCTCCTTGACATTGGTCTTGGCAACAATTTTTTGGATATGATACAAAAGCACAAGCAATGATAGCAAAAACAATTAAGTGGGACCACATCAAACTAAAAAACTCTGCACAGCAAAGTGAAAAGGCAACCTATGGATTGGGAGAAAATATGTGAAAACCATATGTCTGGTAAGGGATTAACATCCAAAATATATAAGGAACTCCTATAACTCAACAGCAAAAAACTTTAAAAATTCTATTAAACATGGGCAGAGAACGTGAAAAGACAGTTTTCCATGAAGATATACAAACGGCCAACATGAAAAGGTGCTCAACAGCACTAATCATCCAGAAAATACAAATCAAAGGCACAGTGAGCTGCTGCGCCACGCCTATTAAAAAGACAAGTGATAAAATGCTGGTCCGTGTGCACTGTGGTGGGAACACCACCCGGTGCAGCCCCTGTGGAGCACAGGATGCGGGCTCCTCAAAAACTAAAAGCCGAACCACCACGTGAACATGATTCGGTAACCGCAGCTCCGGGTATACACCTGGAGGAAGTGAAATCACCAACTTTACAAGGTACCTGCACACCCGTGTTCACGGCAGCATTACTCACAGTAGCCAAGACGCAGACTAAGTGTTCAGACCTCTCCCCAAACCTACCAAGTGTGAGACTTAAGAGCAGGCCCTGAGCCTCTGCAACACTGTAAAGGTCACAAGTGACTCTCTTACTAACACAGTGTGTTGTGGGCACCTACCTGTGAATAAGCTACATTTAATGCCAGGAATTCAAACTATTCCAAGGAAGACAATGTCATCACGCTGTGATGGCAACATTCAGGAATTTGAAAAGGCTCTTTGACCCTCCTCATCACACAACCGTCCCTCCCCAGCTCCTCCCCGACTCCACACTCCCCAGCATCACCTCCCAGATGCAGCAAATACAGTCTAAAGAGAGCTGCTTGTTTTCTAGTTACATGGGTTGACCAGCTGACTTATTTTAACTGAACATCTTTAATCTTAATACACCATAAATTAAAAAAAAAATAATGTCATCAAACTGAGTTACCTGAAAAGAGACAATTTTATCACAAAGAAATGGAAAGTCCAAGTTTGTCATGAATAAGACCTAAGATGAAGAGAGTCACGAGAAATCTTCCAATTTTTAAAAAAAATTACATCCTCTAAGTGGTAGTCAGGTCACTTTAGTAAAAACTGTGTGATGAGCCCTGGCTGTTGTAGCTCAGTGGACTGAGCGCGGGCTGTGAACCAAAGGGTCGCTGGTTCGATTCCCAGTCAGGGCACATGCCTGGGTTGCAGGCCAGGTCCCCAGAGGGGGCCACATGAGAGGCAACCACACATTGATATTTCTCTCCCTCTCCTTCTCCCTCCCTTCCCTTCTGTCTAAAAATAAATAAATAAATTTAAAAAAAAAACTGTGTGATGATAGAAGAGCATTATGTCTTCTTATTCTTCAAAAGTGCCCATATCATGGCGTGCGCGTGCACACACATGCACACACACACACACACAAAGACCTGGAGAAGAAGGGCTTAACCACCCCCGACTCAAACTGCATTTTTAGGCAATCATGCACCCCTCAACCACAGGAACACTTTCTGAGGAATGTGCCATTCATCGATTCTGTCACTGTGCAAACACTGAGTGTACCTGCACACACCGAGATGGTACAGCCCACTGCTCCGGGGCTACCGGCCCAGACAGCACTTCACTGTACAGAGTAACACAAGATTAAATCAAGTGCAAGAGAAAATGATGCAATCAAGAGATGCGGCAAACACGCAACGTATGAGGCAGCTGTGTGTAATACAGCATGCTGTTTCACAACAAGTTTTTCGTAAGTAGAAAGATTACACTGTAAAATAATGACAAAAAGAACAGTATAGTAAATACACAAACCAGCAGCCCAGTTGTCTATTCCCACTGTCAAGTGTCATATACCGTACATAATTGTATGTGCTGTACCTTCACACGGCTGGCAGTGCGGGAGGTATGTTTACACCAGCACCACCACAAACACGTAGGTAATATGCTGTCCGACAACGTCACCAGGCAAGAGGAATTTTTCAGCTCCCTCTTCGTCCCTACAGTCTGGCGTTGGCCCAAATGTCATGTGGTACATGACTAAAAAAATTAATTTCCATGAAGATGTACCAATATTAATCAAGTTGCCAAAATCATCTGGCCAGGAGATCCATAATCAGATTCACCTTTAAAAACCATGAGTTTAAATATTTTCATCTATAATATACCATTTAAGACTCGATTTAAGATGCCAAGTTTTCTTTGCCAGGAAAAGCGTGGGAGACCTTCATTCATCAGATAATCTATCATTAAAGTGGAACGCACATGCCTTTGAGATCATGGCAGACAACGCATATCAAACATTTTAATCAAATGAAAATTTCTGCTGTTTCTATAGGACAGAAATAAAAGTTAACACAATTTTTTACTACATGATTAGTCTTTGAATATATTTACCACAAGATACATTTTACTCCTTATCCATGAATTGCATTGTCCATTTAAAAGACACATCATAAATCTTTCACAGCCTTCTGCCTGGAAGAGTTACATAAAATTAAACACCGAGGTCTTTTTCCTTGCTTTCTCCTTCCTTAAAATGATACAGATGTATAACAGGTGGTTTGGAGACAGTTTCAACACGTGTAGTAACATATAAAGCTTAGACCTAAATTAATGACAAAAGGGGCATTAACGAAATAGGCCACTGTCAAAACTGGTTTAAAATTTGTAACAAAGTTTTACAATGTGTTACTATTATTTTTATTTTTTAAATAAACTAATGGAGCTTTGAAAATCTGGTTATTTTCCTGAAAGTAAATTTAGGATCATCATTTCTCCTCAGGAGAATATGTGTTCTCATATATATAGCTACACAAAATGAAATAATGTAATGGACTAACAGCAATTTATATTCTAGGTAAGAAGCATTTCAATAACTTTTGTTAACCTATTGGTTTCAAACGTGTAAACAATTTTTTCTATTAAATTGAGTTTACTAATATAAACAATCATGAGGTCATGTACCTTCCCACCACCTAATATGAGCTGATTCTAAGATATTTGTGGAGTATATTTTATTTTATGTACATTGTCAAAAAGTTGAAAATAAATATAATTAGGTGGCCATAAAAAAAAAAAAAAACAACCTTGCTATTCAGAAACTTTGTACACTTCACTCAATCACCACAACACTGCCTGTTCTTAACCTACAACAAAAAAGACAGATGAGCATTTTCAACTAGGAAATATCCCAAAATAAAACCTAAACCCCAAATATAATTACAGAAGAGCCAAAAGATCCCTAAAAGTTCAGTGTTTCACACAATCTTTGAACAATCCTGGATCTGAAAAACACATGAAACTGCAGACGGTGGGTCTCCTCCCACTCCCACCCGCACCGATCAGCCAAATGGAAAGGGCTGCAAGGCACCGAACCTTACACCTCTTCTTTGGTATCTATTCTCAGTAGTAGTTCTTGAAACAAGATCCTATACTCCATCCACAATGTCTGGACATGATGGGCATTAAAAATGCTGTGTCTCCAATTATTTAAAATAACCCTGAGTGAAAAAAACAGCTGTCTTCCACTTTCAAGAAAATTGAGCACAGCTATTAAAGCCAGGGGAAAAAAGATGTTCTTTATGTTCAACGAACCCCTGCCAAGACCTAATAAAGGCTGAGAAAATATCTATCTGCTTAGGCTCTCCCACTGCTGGGAATACCATGAAAATTTCATTTGATTTCAACTGTTCTATCTGTAGAGATAGTTTTCAATGAGGAAAAAATTAAATTTTAAAGTCAGGCATAAACCCAGGTTCAAATCCGGTTTTTCCATTTCTTAGCTCTATGATCCAGGGCAAGTAAGTACCTTACCCACCCTGAGCCTCAGTCTCCTCATTTATAAAATGCGAATAATAATAATATAATACATAGTTGCTGGCTTTGACATATAACTAATGTTCAAAAGTAAGTGTTTACAAGGATATGAAGAAATCAGAACCCTCATACATGGCTGGTGGGGATGTAAAATGATACAGTTCCTTTGAACAACAGGCTGGCAGTTGCTAGAATAGGTAAGCACTGAGTTAGCAGATTACTCGGCGATTCTACTCTTAGGAACCTCCAGGAGAAATGAAAACACATGTACATGGAAAGAAACTTAGACATGAATGTGCACAGAAGTGTTAGGCACAGCAGACAAAAGCAAAGCAACCTGAACATCAACCAATGAATGGATGAAGAAAATGTGACTTAGCCAAACAATAGAACATTACTGAGCAATAAAAAGGAATGAGGTGCCGACAGATGCTGCAACACTGATGGACCTTGCGAACACTATGTTCAGTGAAAGAACCCGGTCACAGCCAACTGCATGCTGGACCATTCCATTCACAGGGGATGTCCAGAACAGATACATCTACAGAAAGTTGCCTAGCCTAGGGCTGGGCAAACGGAGGGAGAGGGGAAGGATGATGGCTGAGGGGTGTGGGTTTCTTTTTGTGGGAATGCAAATGTTCTCAAACGAATGTGTTAATGGATGCACAACTCTATGAATATACCAAGAACCACTGAATTATGCACTTTAAATGAGTGAATTACAGTGTGTAAATTATATCTTAATAAAGCTGTTAAAAAATTCCTGTGCCACAGTACACATATATTTAAATATGGAATACTGAAACTCATATACCCAAAAGCAGAGGATTAAGATTATGTAATTATTAAATATGTATAAAAACATAACCTTATTTATGTATTTAAAGACAGTGAAAACCCTGGCTGGTGTGTCTCAGTAGGTTGAGCACCAGCCTGCTGCGAACTGAAAGGTCGCCAGTTCAATTCCCTGTCAGAGCACATGCCTGGGTTGCCGGCCAGGTGCCCAGCTGGGGGCGAGCGAGAGGCAACTGAATGATGTTTTCTCTCACACATCGATGTTTCTCTCCCTCTCTTTCTCCCTCCCTTCCCTTCGCTCTAAAAATAAATAAATAAAATCTTTTTTTAACATAAATTAAATGGCTTCCTCCACTACATCCAAGAAGTAGACTTCCATTTCTAGCCACGATGAAGTAACTGGTCCAGACTGGCCCTCCTTGAGCAACATCAATAAAACTGGATGAAATATGTAACTCTACTCTTTTCAGGCATGAACAGCTGGCGGCACAGGGGTGAACCACATTCACTCCGGCTTTCTGCTCGGGACACTTTCCCAACTCGATCACAGGGAACTAGAGCCTAAGCCAAGCAGGATGGGCTCCCTGAGTTGAGATGCAGACGTCTGAGTTCTGGGCTACTGGAGTAAGCTAGAATTGACGGGACAGAACACTAGTAAGGAAGCCATAACGCAAAGGGAGTGGCCCCAGAAATCTGCATGGGGAGTTTCTTAACCACTCCCGTCAGAATACGGAGCCACACATAAGCCAGGGTGAGACTCCATGGGGCGTAACAGAGTTCCCGGCGCAGGCCTGAGAGCTGCGCAAATGCCAGACGCTGCACATGGCTGCGAGACATTGGCGCTCTAGTTCGGCCAGGGTGGAGGCCTGGCTGCACACCCTGGGCACTCAGGCTTTCCGTTGAAACCCCCAAACTCAACACTCTTTAAAGACAGACAACACAACCGAGACTGCCTATAACGTGTCGTCCGCAATGTCCAATTAATCAAAATTTATTAGGTATGAAAATAAGCAAGAAAACATGACCCACTATGATAGAAGCGTCCCACAGAAACAGGCCACGGCATGACTGCAACATTGGAAACAGCCGGCAAGAGCTTTAAAACGGCTACCGTAAATATTATAGGCATTCTAGCACTTAAAGGTACAAGATCAGAAATGCAAATTTTACTAGATGGGCTTAGAAGTAGATTGCAAACCACAGAAGAAAGGACCAAAGAGCCGGAAAAGAGATCAACAGAAATTATTCAATCTGAAGAACACAGACTATTATCAGTTTAACACATGTGTAATTGGAGTCCAAAAAGCAAAGAACAGAGAACGGGGCAGAAAAAAAAAAACTGAAAAAATAATGACCTGAAAATTCCCAATGTTGGGTGAAAAACATCACTTATGGATCAAACACAACTCAGTAAACCCCACGCAAGACAGTTACAAAGACACCACGTTGGTCACATCACATTCAAAGATCACGAGGAAAAAGCTATCAGCGAGGGGTGGGGAAGGGGAAGGCACATCACAGAGAAGAGAACAATTAAACAAATAATAGTTCGCTTCCATCAGGAACAATGAAGGCCGGGAGACAACGGAGTGGCCGACTGTCAATCCGGAATTCTATGTCCAACAAAAATTATCTTCCAAAAATAAGGGGGAAGCAAAGACACTCTCAGACAAAAGCGAAAGCTAAAACAACTGTCACCAGCAGCCCTGCACCAGAAAGTCTGAAGGAAGCTCTTCGGCCCGAAAGGAATCGATACCAGACCGAAACTCAAAACTCTCTGCTGGTCTCGGGAAGGAAAGAAGAGAGGTAACACTGGGAAACACAGAAGACTTGTTTCGTTCTCTGAATCTCTTTAAAAGACAGCTGTTTAAAGCACAACCAACACTGTATCAGCAGGTTTATGGAGCATGCAGCACAAGGTATGGGATGGAGGAACGAACTACTAGAAGCACCTTACGTGGGGTGGGCTAACACTAACTCTAAGTACGCAGCGATAAATTAAAGACGCATGGTGTAATGAGAACAGCCACTTGAAAAACGGAAAGAGGTAGAGCTAAAAACAGAATGCTAAAAAATATTCAATTAGCTCTAGATGGCTGAGAAAACTATTACATAAAATACCTCTGTAGTAAAACAGACAACACAGTTTCCCCATGGAGCAAGCTGGCTAATAATGCAAAAAAAACCTTTTACCATAAAAACAATAGTTTAAATGACTGTGATGTAAAACCTTTGGATAAAGTTACCTAAAATAAAATTAGACGGGACAGGAATCCAATCACCTTAAAAGTTTGCCTGTCTGGGGACAAAACAATTCCAAAACACAGAAAAAAGGACCATGGCAGCACACACGGCCCGTTTCCCCAACTCCAAGCTACAACCCGCTGGAGGCCAGTCATTTTATGAAGTTTATAAATCAACTATTCTTTTTTTTTAAGATTGCATTTATTTATTTTCAGAGAGAGGGGACGGGAGGGAGAGAGGGAGAGAAACATCAATCAGCTGCCTCTCACACGCCCTCAACTGGGGACCTGGCCCGCAACCCAGGCATGTGCCCTGACCGGAATCGAACCAGTGACCCTTCAGTGCAGGATGACACCCAATCCACTGAGCCACACCAGTCAGGGAAGTAATCAAATATTCTTACTACTGGCACATATTAGAAATAGTAAAGTCTATTAATAACAAAAATAACTTCACTAAAAACTAATTAAAAGCCTAAAATGACATTTTAGCATTGATTAATGTGAACTTTTATATTGTGTTATGTTAACAGACATGCAATAAAATGTTACCAATACAGAATCATTTAATTTTAGTTTTGAGCGTAGGTAACACTCACATAGCTCGAAAATGCAGAACATACCAAAAAAAGGTATATAATAAAAAGCCTCTGTCTCTCAGCCTCACTCTCCAGCCGCCGATGGGAGTGAAACAAATGCCGCTAAACTGTAATCCAGGGACATATACTCCCAATCGTTTCCTGTGGGACCACAGGCATGGTAACACTGCTCCTAACCCCAGAAATAACATTTTTTTTAAAATTGGGATTATTGCAAAGTTTGCAAAACAGAAAACATCTGGATGACAAGACACTCAAACATGAATGCCAAAAAGGAGACCAAATGGAATGTTAAAAGAAAGCATGAGCAAGGGATACTGCGAGGACACGACGAAGTGAAATAAAAACATCAGCAAAGTCCTGACCAGCACATGACAGGAAATCTGCAGCAATGGAACAACGGACAGGACTGCAAGTTTCTGTGCCTCGTTCCCAAATTAGTCACTGAAGAGCCCACAGGACAAACCAGACTCGCACACTAACTCCTGCTTGTGCAGCAGATCATCCCTGCAGGCTGACACCCGCAAAACAGAGCCGCATCTGTGGGGCCCAAGTGAACATTCGAAGAATCTACGAAGGGGCATCAACTTCCCACCACAGGCCTCCTCAGGGAAAAAAGGCTTTGTACCTTATACTTTCAAGACTGATTTGCCAATCCTCAATTAAGGGCCAAATTATTCAGCTAGGTGTATTTTTTTAGTTCTTATTTGTCCTTCCTTGCTTTCAGATTAGCCACTTCACCACATATTAATGCTTTCGCCTGAGATGTAAAACAAATTCAGCAAAAATACAACACAACGGCCTGGCAGTCCTTAGACCACCATTTCTCCAAATTATCTGAAGACCAAAAGTGGCCAGATAGTTATCCACCACATTCCTAAGCAGAGAATCCTAAGAGAGCCCTGGATTGCTGGCCCCTTACCTACGGCAATACAGAGACCTCCTCCCAGCCTCAGACATTTCATTCAAAGGCAGTTGGGAGGAGGGGCTGCAATGGTTTCTAAGGAGTCCCTTACTCCCAGTTTGTCTGGAGCAATTGGAATCCCAGCTACATCTTTCACAATCTAACCCCAACACACTGTCTGTACTTTTACGGACGACACTAGGAGTACATCAGAAATGGGTCGCTGTGGCAAAGAGGGCAAAACAGTCATGTGGCAAAAGCCATGGTACTAGTAACCAATATCCTATTTTTTTGCTGGCAAAGTCCACCTCTACAAGGAGACAACCGCACTCCCAGACTCTTCGCAGCTAGGTATGCACAAGCATGTGAAGCAAACTCAGCCAATGAGATCTAAGGGATAACTGGGATAATCTCGGGTAGAAATTGTCTTCCCTAATAGAAGGAAAGAAGAATGGAAATGATCATGCTTGGAGCTGCTGAACCCATTCAGCAATCATGAGGAGAATCGTTACCAACACACACAAAGATGGAATGTAGCCCGGCTGGTGTAGCTCAGTGGATTGAGCGCAGGCTGGGAACCAGAGGGTCCCGGTTCGATTCCCAGTCGGGGCACATGCCTGGGTTGCGGGCCAGGTCCCCAGTGAGGGCCATGTGAGAGGCAACCATACATTGCTGTTTCTCTCACTCTCTTTCTCCCTCCCTTCCCCTCTCTCTGAAAATAAATAAATAAATAAATAAAAGATGGAATGTAACGCCCTGGTGGGTGTTGCTCAGTGGGCTGGGCATCATTCCGCAAACCAAAAGGTTGCAGATTTGATTCCCGGTCAGGGCATGTGCCTGGGTTGCAGGACAGTTCCCAGGTTGGGGGCATGCAAGAGGCAACCAATCAATCGATGTTTCTTTCCTTCTCTTTCTCTCTCCTTTTCCCTCTCTCTAAAAATAAATTTAAAAAATAATTAAAAAATAAAAAGATGGAAGTTACCTAGGACTGCTGAACTTGAAGAAAATTCTTTAAAAAAAAAAAGATTTTATTTATTTATTTTTAGAGCGAGGGGAAAGGGAAGGAGAAAGAGAGGGAGAGAAACATTTAATGTGTGTTTGCCTCTTGTGCACTCCCAACTGGGGACCAGGCCCGCAACCCAGGCAACCCTGACTGGGAATCGAACCAGTGACACTTTGGTTCACAGGCCTGCACTCAATCCACTGAGCTACACCAGCCAGGGCAAGAAAATTCTTTAGAATTACTTGAACAGTTTATCTTTGAGGTTGCTTACATTCTTTAATCCACAAGTTAACTCTTTAGGGGATATATAAGTCACAGACCATAATTTCTGAATTGATGTTCTCAATTACTTAACAATATCAAAAATAAATAAATAAATAAAAATATAAAAAAACCCCAAACCAATATCACTGTCCACATGCAGTTACTGAGCATCTATTATGTTCCACACACTATGCCAGAGAGCTTTCAGATGCATTACTGTGTTTGATTATCAAAAGAATCCCATAAGGCATCATAATTATTACCACTTTGCAGATGAGAAACATCTGTGCAGATGAGGTTCAGAGAAGTTTAAGTGACTTGTGGTGACTTGTGGCCGAAGTCACACTGTGAACAGGAGGTAAGAACTGGCTAGTGTTGGTTTCAGTGTATCCCAGCTACCCTGTCACCCGGATCGCCTTTGCCGTCTCTTGCACTTGCACACCTGGGTGTGACTCAAAAGACCAAGCCAAGGAAAAGTGCACACAACAATTCTTCAACACCTCTATTCTCTACCTGAGTAGTGGGTAACTTCCATTATTGCTCCCTAGTTTAGTTCCATCTGGCTCATGAAAATATCCTCCATTCAAGTCTATAAATCATAAAACTTCTCCCCACAGTGGGCTGCAATGGCTATCCCCTTCAGAACCCAATCTTGAAATTTTAGGAGTACATAAAAATCTATGAATAGTGGTTTACGAGCTCCTAAATCATTAAATAGCAATAGAAAGAGGTATTATTAAAACACTGACTGTTTCAATTCAAGTAAGCAATGGTCTGTGACAAAAAGTTTTATTAAATAGACCCTCTCACACGAGATTTCCCTATTTCTTCCTCTGCCTAGTTTGTAGCTCCTATGTTTAGTCTCCTCCATAACTGACCATAATGGGAAAATATATATTTAAGTTCAAAATTTGTTTAGCTCGTTGAAGTTCCATGTTATCTTTTCATTTTAAAAATCAGGCAATGTTTTTTTTCCATCTCTCTCAAAGAAACATTTATAGTACTACTTGATCTTTTTCTTTGTGACTCTGTTTTTAAAAAATTCTCCATCTCATGGTTTACATCACTTTTAAGTTCTAATTTGGAAGAACACTAGATTGAGAAGCAATAATGATTGCTGAATAAATGAAAAAAGACCGGAGCCCAGTACCTCATCTGCTGCTCCCAGTTTTCACCATCTCTAAAACACCACTGACTGCAAGACACGTTTTGTCCCACTGTGGGAAAATGCTGCTAAGGTTATGGGTTCGATCCCCAGTTGGGGCGCATATAGGAGGTAACCAACTAACGTCTCTCCCTGCCTCTGTCTCTGTGTCTCTCTTTTGCTTTGTCTCATCAATAAACATATCCTTGGGTGAGGATTAAAAATAAAGAAATATGCTGCCAATTAAATTGACAGAATGTCCCAGCACTAACAATTTTTATTTATGCTCATTAAAAGGTCCCTTTTAAACTTAGATTTTTAGTTTGTATTACTCTTGTGCATAATTTTAAAAAGACAAAATAAATTGGTGCATAAACTGGTCACATCAGAACTGAACGTTTCTGAATCAAAATTTGAGTCATTGGCACCCATGATTTTCCACACAATATCATGGTTTGTGCCACCAAAAGCCCAGGTGACCCAAGATTTGTATTACAACAACTATCTCTGGGATTTTCTTCCAAGCTTGCTGATATCTATTCCCCAAGTTCTGTGCATGAAGAGACAATGGCAACTGTACTATGGCCAAAAGCAACTGTAAGAAGTTTCTGGAGTTCAGAAGTGTAAGAATGTAAAAACAGTGCTTCTCTTAGAATTAATGAAACAGTAACTTCCTTTGTTACCTTGAATAAGACAACATCCTTATTGGCCTTAAATTTCCCCTAACAATAGTAGCTACCAATGCTGAACACCTACCACATTGGGTATTTCACATATCTCATTTAACTCTTAAAGAAAAGAAAAAAGGTAGGAATTAACCTTGTTTTATATGCATGAACTATGGGGCTCAGAGAACTTCAGTAACTTGTCAAAAATTACCCAGCTAATAAATGGCAGAGCTGAGTCTCAGTCTCTGGTCTACTTTCAAAGGCCTTATTTTTCCCACCATTTCAGGGGTTCTCAAAATTTAGTGCACATAAAAATCACCTCAGGTGATTCCTCCACAGAGCAGAAAAAATACTGCAAATACTGCATATATTTGCAAATCATAAAGCTGATTATATATATTTGTATACATATATATATACACACATATATATACCTTACAACTCAAAAAGAAAAGAATAACTCAATTAAAAAATGGGCAAAGGATGTGAATAGACATTTCTCCTAAGAAGATCTATAAATGGCCAACAAGAACATGAAAAAATGCTAAAAATCCTAAGCTCTGAGGGAAATACAGATCAAAGCCACAACATGGTACCATTTCACACACACTAGAGCAGCTGTAATCAAAAGACAGGCCACAAGCATTGACAAAGATGTGGAGAAACTGGACTTAACACATTATTGCTATGGGAATATAAAATGATGGTATAGCCACTTTGGAAAACAATTCGAAAGTTCCTCCCAAAGTTAAACATAGTTACCACAGGACCCAGCAATCCCACTACTAGGAATAGACCCAAGATAAATGAAAACAGGCCACACAAAAATGTGTACATGATATTCAAAGCAGCATTATTAATAACAGCCAAACAGTCCATCAATAACGAACAGATTAATAAACTGTGGTGTAGCCCTATAATGGAATATTATTTAGCAATAGAAATGAAGGAAGTACTGAGGTTATAACATGGATGAGACTTGAAAACAATATCCTAAGTACAAGCTAGTCACAAAAGACCACGTATTGTATGATTCCATTTAGACAGACTCCATTTCTGTAGAGAGAGAAAGTAATTGCTTAAGGTCTGGAGAAGGGGGTGGGAAGTGACAGCTAATACGTACTGAGTTTCTTTTAGGCAGGACGAAAATGTTCTGAAGTTAAAATGTGGTGATGGTTGTACAAACCCATGAATACATTATTAAAAAACTTCAAATGGGTCAATTGTATGGTATGTGAGTTATATCTCAATAAACCTATTTTTTTAAATTCCTCTATGCCAGCCTGGCTGGTGCGGCTCAGTAGACTGAGTTTGGCTTGCCAGCCTGCAAACCAAAATCCCTTTGGTCACCAGTTTGATTCCCGGTCAGGGCACATGCAGGGGTTGTGGGCTGGGTCCCCAGGTGGGAGTGTGCAAGAGGCAACCACACATCGATGCTTCTCTCCCTCTCTCTCTCCCCCTTCCCTTCTCTCTGAGAATAAATAAATAAATCTTTTTTAAAAATTCCTCTCTACCAGACTACCTCTAAGGTTCCTTCCTACACATAAAAGTCTCAGAACATCCATAAACAGACTTCAGAACCCAATGTCCAGCTGACTCCCATGAACCTGCAGTTTAGAGAAAGCATCATACAGAACAGTGATTCCTCACCTGGGGTCGCCAGACCTCCAGGTGTCAACGAAGGAAGGACAGGTGCTTCTTGAGCCAGTTCTAGCTTTTCTGAGGAAAACCACACACTCTTCTCTGAGGTAAAGTTTTAAGTATCTTTGCCTTTGGCTGGTTTCATGTTAGCAGTTTTAAAATACTGATTCAAAGCTGATTGACAGCTTAATGTATGAGAAGTTAAAAAAACAGAAAAACAAACTATTAGCTAAAGTGTACTTTTTGATAGGCAAAAATGTTTCCAAAAAATGGGATCCATGATGAGTTCCTTAGTTAAACGTTTGGGAAATGCAGATAAGTGCACTTGCCTAGAAATTCTGGGAAATATCTTAGGGTCTTCCTTAACACGATTTACTTCATCTCATTGTGGCTCAGTTTCCATTTTCATCTATAGAAATTGACAAATGTGACAGTATCCACCTAACTCCAAAACCCCATGATTTTTCCACATTATATAATTACACCCTAAAAATGTCTGCTAAAAAGATAGTTCTTCACAGGGTGGGTGCTGGCAGAGAACTTACTTTCCTGACTACTTAGCACATCACAGGAATAAACAACACTAAATACATAATACTAATAAACAACAATAGGCTATGGTATTTAGAAACTTACTTATGAGTGGCCTTAGAAAGCAAAGAGAGGAAAAAATAATAAATTAAAAAGTCAAGAGTGCTTGCCGCCTGCTGACGGCAAAAGCCAGCAGGAAACACTCTAGAACACAGCCTCGTCAAAGCACGGGATGTCCCTGATTAACAACCCAAGAGTTATCTCTCCCTCCACTACTTTACTCCCAACACCAGCTTCCAAATGAGTCCCTGAAACAAATGAACTGAAGGAGGGGAAGAGAGCAAAGGAAAAAAACTGCATCATAATTGGTCTCCTCCCTCCAAAATTCCAGAAGATGACCAGAGGGGAAAGGGGTGGGAACTACCAAGCATAAAATTCTCCTATTTACAGTTTAATAGGCTGTGGCCTTTTTAAAAACTATTTTTAAAGTCATAAAAGCTTTTCTACTACTCATTTCTTTATATTAAGAATAAAAAAGCTATTTGCACCCTTTTGAGTGCATTCTCACTAACTTAAATTGGGTATAACACTGTTTGTTGGGGGGGTCCAGGGTTGGAAGGAGCGCCTACATGGGGTTTGAGAGAGAAGGGTGATAGAAGCCTCAAAAAAGGAAAAGCAGGCAATATCCTTTACAACATAACACACATAAAAACCCCAGTTTAGAGATTTCTATTGAATTTTTAAAAGGTCATTCCACTTGCTAGAACAGATCAGAAAAGCCAGATCATCTTCCTCCTCAAGCAACTAAGATCATGCATACCAAGAGCAGGCAATTTTCAACTTTCAATTCAGTATTATCATTGAAAAAAGAAGGCAAATCAGAAACCTAAACTCATTTTAGTAAGTGGTATAGTGTTCTGCTCACAACTCTATAGGAGTGAAGGAATGCATTCTGTTAATTTAATACAGAAAAAAACACACTGACACCTTCAAAAGAATAAAGAATCCGTTGATCCTTGGAGCACCAACAATCTCTGTATTTACACGTTATATAGGAATACAGATACACTCTGCATCTAATAGCACAGCACGTCTGAAAGTACCCACACGAATCAAAGTGTAACAAGCTCAACAGACACCACTGTAGCCCCTACAATTTAGGCTTAAAAGTATCTCACCTAAAAACAAATACGGTGCAGTTAAATGTAACAATTTAACAATTCTGCCAACCTTAATAAAGAGTACAAAGATACAAAAACAAGTAACTTTGACCCTGACTTCAAGGAATTCACATGAGGAGGAAAGTCAGAAACACGTGCAAAATCAAAATTCTCTGCCATCACAGAGCACAGCAAACTGGCTAACTTCACAGTAACCAGAATGTGTCAGGTGGAAAAGTGGGAGGAAGAGGATCAACGGGCAAGGAGAACGACACAACAGAGGCACGGACACAGAGAACACAGGGCGACAGCGGACGTCCTGAGGGGCCAGGGCAGGGGGATTAAGGAGGAAGGACACACAGCGTGAAATGGTAGTAATTAAGGCAGGAAAGGAAGTGCTGCTGGGTTGAAGAGGTGTTCGGTCTTTATCCAGAAAGTCAGAGAGAACCTGATATATCATAAGCGATGTTTTTCAAAAGCTAACTGGTGACAATGGGGAAGACAGGCTTAAAAGAGGGGATGGGAGGTTGGAGATACAAGAGCTGCCGCAACATTCAGGATAGAACTGCAATGATGCAAGTAAAATGTGACGGGATCAGCGATAACACCAACACCTAAAACAGCAGCAGGAACAACAACCTACATGAATTTAACAGTGATTGCGTGTCCGTGTACTTGACCACAAGGTCCCTTACCAGGGCACAGGCAACGAAAGAAAAAAATAAAAGAATGCAAGAAGTCGTTATTAAAATAATCAACAGGACTTAATGATCACTGACCATACCAAACCCAAAGAATATCTTCATTTACGCCCTAACTTTGCCTTCTTAAACTGCTTCTGAAAACCTTTTAGTTTCTTCACGTAGAGATTTCTGATAAAACAGATGTTAAAAACTTAGCTCACTTACTAGATGTTTAAAACTTTACATTTTAACCATATTAAGAGTTTCAGGTATCCTACAGGGATTATTTAAGTCTAAAAATTTCCCTATGGCTGCAAGAAAAATAAAAGAAACAAATACAGGATTTAAAAAAAAGAAAAAACAATGATCTTGGTACATTCAAAACTGGATAAGACTAAATTTATATGCCTTAGTTAGAAACCCTGAGCTCTGGCTGGTGTGGCTCAGTGGGTTCAGTGCCAGTCTGTGAACCAAAAGGTTGCCAGTTCAATTCCCAGTCAGGGCACATGCCTGGGTTTCAGGCCAGGTTCTCAGTTGGGAGGCATGCAAGAGGCAACCAATCCATGTTTCTCTCCCTCTCTTCCTTCCCCTTTCTCTAAAAAAATAAACAAATAAAATCTCAAAAGGGAAGAAAGAAAGAAAAGAAAGAAACTCTGTAAATACAGTTATATAGTAGGAATACTCATAAATAAATTCAATATTGGAGGGAGAGAAACTCTCTAAATTAAAATCTTTGGGCTACAAACAATTCAGCTATCCAAATACATATAATTTTATTATAACAACATACAGTTATATCTTTCATAAAGCCAGCATGAAGTTGTGCACCACAGGAAGAAAAGGAAGCTGAGAGGCGCACAGACCCAATTCCAATTTGATAAACACATCACTAAAGAAAATAAGAACTGCAGCCACTCGTCTTCGACAAGCAAATCATCTTCCATCCTTTACCGAAGTATGTTTGCGAAACTGTCAGTTTGTGTTATAGGACCGTAAAATAAAATAGTTCTGTTTCTTTCAACAAAGTGAGTTATACTTCCCTCTATAAAGAAATAAATATACTGATTTTCACAGTTGCTAGCACAATGTTTTCTCTATTAAATTCAAAGTTACCTTGATTATAAATACAGGTAACTTTAATGATAAACTATGACAAACACATTTCCCACTAAATTTAATGTTCAAAGACAAAGTAGTATTTGTTATGTTCTAACAAATAACGCTAGTATCTAATCATCTGAGGTTGATTGGCTCACCCCCAGACATTAACCATTAACCAGAGGTGTTAGTTTAAAAATCTGTGTGAAATCATTAAGGTCAATAAATGTTACAATTCAGTAGAAAGATTATTTAAATAAGAATTTCTGCTTCAATGATTGTATTTTGACAGATAAACTTTTAAGACCCTGTTTCTTCATAATAGTAGGTGTGTGTTAGAGGTTACCCTGGTAAAAGAAACAAGTTTGTATTGTGTTAGTTCCAGTTAGAATTCCTCACCAAGTCAGAGCTCTGACAGCCTCAAAGCAGGAAATCCAAAAGGAAATTCCATCATCAGTTCCTGGGGCTTGGTAACTGAAGCGTTCTTTGAAACAGAGATACAGAAGTTCTCCGACAATTCACTATAACCTTACCTCATATCTTCAAGCAAATCACATTCTGCTTGGTGTTTGGCTTGAAGTTTTGTCATCTGCTCAACTTGAATGTTTTTCAGTTCTTGTGTAACTTTCACCTAAAATACACATATGAAGGCCTTAATGCAACTTTAACAAAAAAACTACTTAACGAAAATACTATTTATCAGAATATGTACCTCTTGCTCACCCCACCCCAAGACCAGAAATTCATTAGCCACCTAATTTTGTTTGCCAAAGATACTATATTTAATGAAAAAAACTAGCCAAGTAACCTGAAACAGAGCTATATATAAGTACACGAACATAAAAATTACAGATTAAAGAGGTGTAAAATAAATTGCCAGTCATCCCATTTCACGCACAAGATCAGTACATATCCAGGTCTCCTTAAAGTTTTGAAAGAGTCTGTCTTCTATTTTTTTCCAAAAAGGATTCAAAGACATTAACCACTAGGAGAGGTGAACAGAGTGGATCCGGGAGAAGGGAGCATAAGAATGCTTAATATTTAATAACTGAAATACACACAATAATGAAATTATATGCTTGAATCGACTACATAAATTATTCCATAATGGCTGCGAGAAAGCACGCTGTCTCAGGATGATGCCCTCTACTCGCTGACAGGGCATCAAATCACAAATCTGTCTCATGTAGGAGAAAGCAAAAGCGACCTTCTAGCAGATGCAGTGCTTTTAAACCACCCTAGCAAGCCGGTTCCTGTGGCAGTTCGACTTCAAACAGCTACAACAGCAAATGCAAGCTGGCCAGCAGCTCGCCCGCCAGGCCAGCACCCCAGGGTTCCAGGTCCAGTGGGCTTGGAATCCCCTCCGCCGCAGCGTGGCTACCGGATGGGTGGGGGCACGTGTGTGAAAGAAAAAAGACTCATAATTGGAGAAACCCGGATTAAGAAAGAAAAGGAAGCAGACACGAGTGAGGCTTTCAGCAAATGTTTGCCCACGAGGGGAGAACAGAAACAGCCTCCTCCACCCAGCGCCCAGAGGAGACACTCAGTAACCATCTGCAGGATTAAAAAGACAAGGACACAGCTTCAGCCCCTCGGAAAGCTGGAGAAGAGGACAGTGAAGCAGTTCTCGAAGAGGCGCAGCGGGGAAGCTGCTGACAAGCCCGGAGCACCCGTCACTCCCACCCCAAGCCCAGATCGCGATGCACACGCCACGCACTGCCGGGTTCTCACTCTCCCTGGGGCAGTCCCACCGCCTCCTCGCCCTCTACCCGGAGGAACTGGACAAGGAGGGGGGTGAAAAAGGCAATGTTTCATTTCTTGTTTTCTCCTAGGATGGGGTGGGGAGGGGGGTGACTATTCCAACTTCTTTTCGGCCCGCCCCGTGGGAAAAGCAGGCCAAATCTTAAGGCTAAGCTGGAAACAAATTCCCTGCAAATGGGCAAGCGGGCGAAGGTGGCGACAAGCGGCTGGAGGGCTCAAACCTGGTGCAGACTAAACAATCACACAAGCACAAGGCTCCGCAAAGCTGCAGGGGCTCCCCCGCCTCCCCTCGATGCAGCCCCGAGAATGCACTTTGCAGCTAGCAGCACTGCCATGCGCGCGCGCACACACACGAGCACCCGAAACTCTTGTGAAATGTCGAGGGTCTCCCGCGTGGTTGGGGGGACGAACCCCGGCCGCCCCTCAGTCGGAAAGGCACCTCACCCGCCTGGAACCGGCAGCAACTCGGTGACAAGCCAGAAGCTACAGCGGTCACGGCCCGTTGCAGAAAGGGGGAGGGGGCGCAGCGATCGCCCCAGCCGCGTTCCTTGGACGCATCGCCCCCAAAGCTCCAAAGCCCCCCTTTGCACCCTCACCTTCCTCGGTGGCGGCTGCATGATGCTGAAGGGACATCAATCCTCCCCGGACGGCGGCGTTAGGTAGGACAAGAGAAAGGAGAAGGGCCGAGAAGAGGGACTGGCCCAGCAAGTGTGTGTGTGTGCGTGTGTGTGTGCGTGTGTGTGTGTGTGTGTGTGAGAGAGAGAGAGAGAGAGAGAGTGAGAAAGGAGAGCTTGAGAACCAGGACCTGCCCCGGAGTGAGCAAGGCCAGCGGGCTGCAGGGGAACCCGGGTCGCGGGCGAGAGTGAAGAGGAGGAGCGCCGAGAAGGCCTGGGGCTCTAGCGGCCCGGGAGGTGTGTGAGCGAAGGAGGCGGAGACCGCGAGGGGGCGGGGGCCCGGGAGCTGGGGCGCAGGGTCTCCCAGGTCGCCGAATGGCTCTCGAGGAGCAGCCGCGACGCCCGGCTCCCCGCCCTCCGCCAGCTCCGGGGCTTCTCGCAGACGAGGTCCCCCTCCGCCCCAACTCCGGCAGCCCGGCCCTCGCTGGGCCCGACGCCCCCGCCCAGCGCGGGGAGGTGGAAGGCGGCGCCGCGCTCTGGGCTGGGGCTCCTCCACTCAGGCCGCGGGAATTTCCGGCCCCACCGCGCGGCGCAGCGCCCCACTCCGGCGGCAGAGGGGACAGCTCAGGCCAGAGCTGGGTTCCCGGGGCCGGGCCAGGCTGCAAGGAGGGAGCGTGGACGCAGCTCGGGGCTCGGTATCGTGGCGGAGACAGGGGAAACTAACGGATCGGTGGGCGAATAGGAGGGGCAGAAACGCTAGCATCGCACAAAAATTCCCCCATCCTATCCCACAGTGGCACGTTCCAAACGCCTCCAGTCCACCCTCCCCCATACTGGGAGCCCGCCGGGGGCTTCCCGCGCGCTTTCCCGCCCGCCCGCCGCGGCGCGCGCCTCTGGTCGGGGGCGCGCTCGTGGGCGGGAGAGGGCTCTGCGCCGACGCAAGCGCACAAGACTCCCCTGCCTCCTGGTTTTTGCAGCTGCAGTGTTTGTTTGGGATGGGGAGACGTGGACGCCTGCAGTGAAGTTTTTATAATGAGGAGGGGGCAGTATTCCTGTGGCAGTAGGAGAGTTCAGTGTTTTTCCGCTTCTCGGTTCTCCAACGCCCTTCTCTTCAGAGCGGATGGCCCGGGTAGGTAGGCACGAAGGGAGCGAGCATGAACAAGTCCTTCCGCAGCCGGCCGCAGGTGCCTGTTACGGGGTGGGGAGTCTAGCTGCCATGTAAAAAGAAAAAACGGCTCTGTGCTACAGGGCATTCAAGTCAGAGAGCATGGACTCTGTGCTGGAAGGGAACAGTGAGGTTGAGGTCAAGGCCCCTATTTCACAGATGGGGAGACTATGGCCCATGGAAGACTGAAGACTTTCTGAAGGTCAAACAGCAGGACTAGAATCTCTGGGTCACAAAGAGTTCTTTGGGTTATAAAGAAACACATGCAGATGATAACCATGAGGAAAAGTAGAGGAGGCAACAGGGACAAAGAAAACCCTTGTCTGGGAGTCAAGACCTCTGGTGCTAGACTACCTGCCTGCCTCTAACTGGCTAGGTGAGGTCAGGCTTCCTCATCTGTCAATGAGGATGCTCATCCAGGCACTCTACTCCCCTCCCTCCCCCCACCTGAACGCACACAACTGTCTTGCTCCATTCAGACCATCTGAGGATAGGGGGTATCAGCTTTCCTTGGGGTCCTTAGAAGAATGAAAATACCGCTTCTGGAGCCACAGTCGGTGTGGAGGGAGAACTGGATTGCTCCATAGTTTTATCAGAAGTTGGCATCCCAGACACCTCTTCTTAGAATTGTGTAGTCAGGCAAAACAGGAAAGTGAGTGAGGACTGCTGAGACCCAAGTAATTTGCTGAAAGCTACAGAGCCAGGAATTGGGAAGATGGAACCTGAGCCTCGGTTGTTTACATTGAGTTAGCCTAGATTCCTGTGCCGGAAGGTGATACAATCAGTTATGCTTGAGTCAGATTTAATCTAGAGCTGTGGACAGACTGGGAGTCCAGGCTTGACATTTCTAGTTTTCTTGAAGCCATTTAAAAGTCAGCACTCACCAGAGACCTCAGTTACAGTCAGGGAAAGCCTGGGGCAAGGGAATAAGTATGTGGGTGGAGACCCAGCTTCCTGCAGCTGTGGATCAACAGCTAGAGCCCAGGACCAGGACTAAAGTAGCCAGGCTGGGGTGCAGTCTCAGCTCACCACTAATTCATTGCGAGGCCTTGAGCTAGTCAATTCCCCTCTTCTAACCTTTATTTCCTCATTCATAAAATAGAGATATAATACCAGCCTTGCCGGCTTGTCGATTAAATAGAATTCCTCCTACCATAGAACCTGGCACATAGTGCTCAACAAGTGCTCACTGATTCATCATTCATTCAAAAAATATTTGCTAAGGTCCTGCTTTGTGCCAAGCCTTGTACTAGACCCTGGGGATACAGGAGTAAGCAAGACAGTATCAGCCTAGGCCTTCAGCCAAGGCTGAGTTCCAGACCAACCACTTCATGAATGACACTGAGCTAGTTGGAGGGGGTTGGGGGAGGGACCTGAACAGTGCTTGCCCAGTTGTAGTGTCCCACACAGAGAAGGTGCTTAACAAAGATTTGCTGAATCCTAGTCCAGGGTGTATCTGGTCTTGCCCAGAGACTACCCTCCCTTCACCCCCCTCCTCTGGGAATAAGCCCTGGGGTATAAAGGTGCCGAATGTTGGGAGACTTGGGATCCAGCCTCTGCCACTGATCTGCTGGGCCTTCTCTGGAACTTGGTCCCAACTGCAGAATGAAGTAAGTGAATGAGCCTGGAACTTAGCTCTTCACAGATTAAGTCAAACCCTGGGGCTTCCCTTTATAAATTTAGGAGAGCCACCCAAGTTGCCATTATTCTGAACCAGGACTGGCATTGACTTTCTGGAATGATTTCCTTTGGAGATGTTCTAAAAAGTTAAGGGACAGCACCAGATGGGCTTACCTACTAACTGCTTTTTCAAAAATGGGAGTTTCAAAGATATGTGTTTGATATTTACCAAGTGCCTTTTCCAAACCCCAAATTTTCATGTTACTGTTTCAAGCTAATCTTCACTATAATCCCATAAAATAGTATTATTTCTTCGCTTTATGCATGGGGAACTGCAGACAGTGAAAATAAGTGACTTTCCCTGGATTGATGGATTTGGGACCAGAACTCAGTTCTCCCCTTTGCCTCGGTGGGAAATGTTCAAAGGAATTGGAGTTCACCCAGGAAAATGCAGACTTGGGAGGATAAAACCCGTATGTTCTAAACTCACAGAGATGAAGAAAGGGGTTCTCTGATTTGTGCAAGCCCGATTTAAAGTATAGCCCCTGGAACCAGGCTAGCCACTTCCAGAGCCTTGCTCCTGCAACTTGGGCAAACACTGTGTTACCAGCGAGGTCTCCTAAAATTCTCTGGGGTAGATGTCACAGAACAGCAAAACACTGTGGCCCCAGAGTCAGATCGGGACAGATCTCAGCTGCATCTAGAGAAGGAAGTTTTCCAGGCAAAGCCGCCCCTAGAGAGGATGAGCTCCCTGATCCCTTGGGCTGTGCAAGCAGGTGCTGGCTCCCTTCCTTAAGGAGGCCACAGTTGGTATTCTTACCCTGGGAAGAAATTAATAACAGCTACCATTTATGTTGCCTCTTCCACATTCTGGGCATTGAACTAGGCATGTCATTTACATTGTTTCTAACTCTGACAACACCCCTCATAATATATAGGATCCCATTTCACAGATTTCACAGGCTGAAGCTCAGAAGTGAAATGACCTGCCCAAGGTTACATAACTAGGAGGGAAGAGCCAGGGCTGGCCCCCAGCTCCCCCTGGCTCTGACGCTGTGCGCTCCCTCCAGCATGTGCGCTGCTTCGCAGTCTCCCAGAAAAAATATGATTCTACATTTAAGTCATAGATAGGATTGAAAGCTGGCCTGGAGCAGGTATATGAGTGGGCATTGGAAGGTAAGCTACTGCAGTATTCCACGGGGCTCCCCAAAAAACCAGCGTGCAGCAGCCCGGAACATGAACAGCAGCCAGCCCCAGTCCAGAGTGGGCACCCAGGACAGGCACTTCATCCAAAACTCTTTCCGGAGACGGCAGCCATCATCCCATCTGCCCGTATTGCACGAAAGCACCCACCCTACCCTTCCTGCAATTGGGGTTCATAGCCCACTTCCTTTCCTGCTCTGTCACTATCCCCTATACACATTGGCACAGAAGCCAGCTGTTCCCTACCAGCTAGGAGCTGGACCCCGTGGAGCCTAGCTGGGGGTGCTGCTGCAGACAGCGTGGTCTGTGGTCCCCATTCCCGTTCACCTCCCTTCCACCCTAGTCACCTTCCCCCTCCACTTGCATCCCACACACACATATTATGGGCCTTTGCTCCTGCCTGAGCTCATCCCCTCCGAGTGGTCAGTCTGGTGTGGGAGTGTGCCTGTCTGCTCCACGAGTCAGCTCTCCAACAGAGAATCACAGCCCCCTGGAATGAGGCTTCAAGATCAGAAGAGGGCAGGGCTCTCCCTAGGACAGAAAGCGAGTCTGTAGCAGAACTAGACCTTGGATTCCATCCAACATCATTCAACAAGCCCCTTATTCTGGGCTCAGTTATAAGCAGGAACTCCCAATCCGAACACATGGACCAAAGGTCACAGCAGTGAGTCAAGGGCAAGTCGGGCCAGGAGAATCACTGGAACCCCAATTCCACCAAGTTGGTAACAGGAGTCTAGGCCAGAGGTAAGTCCTTGAGAGGCAGGCACTGGGGCAGGGAATGGTCTGGTCAGCTGGCACCCCTGTTACGGAGTGTTACAACCTGCGGTGGGGGTGAAAGAACAGCCAGTCCTAGGAGGTGGCAGTCACATGGTTCTGACATCAGGAGGCAGGAAACCAAGGTTGTAGTCCTATCTTTGCCAAGCACTTGCTGAGTGTGACCTTTGGCACATCACAAATTCTGTCCTTCCTCCTGGGCGGGGGAGGGGTGTGTGCTGGATCAATGACATAACTGGTGCGCGGCCTATGAAGTGCCGAGGAGTGACGTGAGCAAGTGACGGCCCGCGTACCAGACAAGGCTGCGTGACTGGCCACCCGTGTGGGAGGCGGACGAGGCCCTGTTCCCACTGGGAGTCACACTAGGATCACAGCGCTGTGAGACCAGGACTGATGGGTGAAACAGTCAGGTCCGGGTGGAAGGGAAGCATCACCAGGATTGCGGGGCAGACCATGGTAAGTCAGATGTCCTGTGCCTCCCCTGCCCAGCTTTGGATTTTTGACTGAGTCCTGAAACCTCTTTTCAACTGAGTCCCCTTGTCTATAAAAGGACAATAATGATTTTTTTTTTTTTTTTGCAGGGTTGTGGTGGGAATTAGATGGGAACGTTTATATTAAATGCCTGCAACTGTGCTGGCCCACACATGCGAGTTTCCTTTGTGCGTGCATATGTTTTTCTTCAGTTTCTCTTCATTTTGTTCTGGTTTTGTTTGTTAAATTTAAAAAAACACACACACACACAAAGAGAGGAATTCCCATGGGAGGAGGTTGAGCCCAACTACAGTCCCGGGTTTTGTCCCTGACTCACTGTGAGGCCCCGGGAAGTCCCAGCCCTCCATCAGCCTTTGGTTCCTCATCTATAACTCCAGGGAGTTTCTCCAAAGCCCAGCCTGCAAGGTGGGAAAGGGGGATACCACGCTACTGTGAGCCCTTCCATTGAGAGGACCCTCCAGGCTGAGCTAAGGGGGAGGGGCAGCTCTGGAACTGGTATGCGCAGGCCTGTGAAGGGAGCAGGCCCGCTCAGCGTAGGGAGCCTGCTGCCTATTTTCCCACAGCCTGCCCATTTAGCACCAAAACAAAACACACTTGCCTCCTCCCTGCCGTGGGAGGGCAGCGGGCCAAAATGAGCATCCTAAAGGGCTGACAGATGCCCTGGCATCCTGCCTCTTCTTCCTGGGCACCCACCCTTCCCTGTCTGCGGCACATCCATACACTCATGTCCTGTAGCCTGGGTGAGCTAAGCCCTACCCGCAGCCAGAGCCAGCCCAGCGTGTGTGGGGAGGAGCTCCCCTGGGGCCTGCACTCCCCTTCTTGTTTTCAGCCCTCCTAAATGGACACCTCCAGCACCAAAACCTGCTTGTCTTCTCCGTCCAGCCTCCACACGGAGGTGTGGTCTGATTCTCACTATGCTGCTGTGGGCAGAGCACGTGGCATCCAGAGTGCTGGGCGCTGCTCTCAGTCACTGTGGGAGGGAATTCCCTGGCTTGGGAAGGCTCTTCCAGCAGAAGGGAGCAGGTGGTGAATCTCCCTGAAGAGACAGACTCCGCCAACACTGTAGACAGAGCCAATCCTGGGGTAAAAAGCAGCAAATCCACCACCCCCGCCTTCTCTCTGATGCTTGTCTATGCTGGGCACAGTAATGGTAATAGCTCATACTTTATAATATAATAGTTACTATGTGTCAGCACTTCACGTAAATAATTAATCTAGTTCTTACAACAGCTTTGCTGTAGGTATTATTAGCCCCATTTTACCCTAGGGTTACGCGGCCAGTAAGTAGCAAACTGAGATTTGTACCCAATTAATCAGGCTCCAGTATCTGTGCCACTGTTAGGCAACTCTGCCACCAAAGATGGCATCCCCTGTAAAGCCCAGGTCCCAACTTGGAATATGGCAAGATGCTTGCCCTTGCTCTACAGAATCCAAACATTTTTTCAGAGTTGCCTGAGCTAAGGACCGCCTACAGATGCTTCTTTAAAATACAGGGCCCTCGGCCCCTCCTCTGAGGATTTAGGGAGTTTGGTGTGGGAAGAGAGAAAGTACCTGCCGTGTGGAAACTGTCCCCAAAATATTAAGTGAATGAATACCCTTGCCCCCACTGAGCCTCCACTGAACTCTAAAGTAGGGTTGCAGTCCCCCGCCCTGCCCCATCTCCAAGTGTGGCTGTGTGTTGAGCCAGTGTGTGTCTCCACCAGCGTTGCTGGGGTGTGAGGAACTGTTTACCACTGCACCAGACTGGCTTCTAATAATAGCTGCCATAATAATAGCTAACATTTCTTGAATGCTTATGGATGACCAGGCATAGCTCTGAGGGCTTTCATTGTGTTAACTGGTCGATTCTCACAACACCCAGTTATCCTGACTTTAAGGATGTGGAAACTGAGGCTCAGAGCAGTCAAGCCACTTACCCATGATTCTATAGTTAGTAAGAAGCAGGATTTGAACCCAGGTGGTTCTATTCCAGTGTCCAGAGGTTAGCCACCCTATAATTGTTTCTGGATGCACCCAGCCCCTCCTCTGGAGAACTGGGCCGCCACGTTTTAATCCAGCACATGGCTACTGCAGCACTGCAAGTGGGCCTTGTTCTCCGGGAGGTAGATGCTCCCAGGAGAGGAAGCGTGAGAGCAGGAACCGCAGTCTGGGTGGGCCTGAGCTGTGTTTGCAAACAGTCTGAGTGGTGAATCCAGGAGAATGAGCATCCCCATCCCCATAGATCTCTGGGAGAGTATCTGGTTTGTCACTGTATCCCTAGCACCTAGGATGAGGCATGCTGGATGGATGGATTTGAAAACCTGCACACCCAGAAGTTTACCAGCTGTGGCAGCCGGGTCCCAGCACAGAAGGCCCAGTACAGCGCCCTGAGGGAGGGCATGCCTCTGCATCTGTTCACACTCAGCCCTCTGTCCTCACACCCTGCACTGGGCCTTTGACCTCACCGCTGCTCCTCCAGAGGGGAGGCTTGTGAATTCATGGACCATATAGGGGATAATGGACAGGTCTGAAGGACAAGGACCTTGAGCTGGGTCACACTAACTCCAGTGCCTTTCCTCACCAGGCACTGGGCACTCAGCTTAGGGCCTTGGTGAAGAGTGTGGGTCAAGTTTGAAAGTGAGACTGACCAGCTTTCTAGTTTTGGCTCTGCAGCTTTCTAGTTTTGTGGCCATAAATGCACAATCTAGATACTGAATATCTCCCCAAGGTCACCTCACTTGGGCCCTGTGATGCTGGGCCCAGCTCTCTCTCTGGGCCTCAGTTTCTGAGTATATGGGGTGGTTACCCTTGGGGCCCACATGGCTCTCTCATTCTCTGGTTCTGTAACTGTCAAGACTAGACAGTGCTTTCTAGATGGTAGCAAAAAATATGTAAAGGTGAAGCTTGGTCTTTTCTCTCTGGGGCAGCCAGGAAACCCTTCTCCAACCCAGCACTGATCACAAAGAAATGACTCGGTCAAGGCCATAGGCATCATCCAGAGTCCATCTGGGTGACAGTTTTTCAGGCACATCTGGAGATGGTTCATCTCTGCACCCCCACCCTGACTCCCGGACCTGCCCTAGGAGCTGGCCCCTGTGGGTGGCATCAGCAAGACCCCCTTGCCGGCTGCCCCCCCCCACCCACTCGGGTTTGGACAATGAGACTAGGCGGGGAGGAGGGGTTGGGCTGTTTCCCTTCTGCTCCCTCCCTGCTTGGCACCTTCCCCAGTCCCTCCTGATCCCACTCCTGCCAGGCAGCCCTACCTCTCCCTGGGCTCCAGGAACGTGAATCCTGCCCCCCCCTTCAGCTCCAGGCTCTGGGTGCTGGGTGGGTGCCTCACCATCCTTTTGTTGTTCCCTTAACCTGCGCACCACTCGGAACCGCAGTCCCATCATTAAGTCTCCTCACCTGAACTGTCGGAGAGGAATGGCTTCCTTCCAGACTCCCGACTCATATAGGGCCCTCAACCTGGATCTTGCCTGTTTGGCTCAGTCAGGTCAATACTTTCCCCAGAACAGAGAACCAACCAGCCTGGTCCATGAACATCCTTCCCATGCCACTGCTCTTGGGCTGAGATGCGCAATGTGGCTTCCTTGGGGGCCCCAAGTCTGATCGTGACTTACTGTCACTCCTAAAGAACTCTTGTGGGTGGAGTCAGATGAGAAAAGGGCACCTACAGCAAGGTAACAGTGACTAGTGTGGTGAACCAAGACCACAGAACAAGACATGCCCCAAGGCAGAGCATGGTCATGGGCACTCAGGCAGGGGAGGGGGTGTGGCCAGGGAAAGCCAGGAATAGTCACTGCTCTGGGCAGGCTCCCTGGAGGACCAGGCAGGGCCTGACCAGGCACCACGGGTGCTGGATAGGTGGCAAGGAAAGGGGAGAAAATCTTATCTCAGGAGAGAGTTCAGCAAAGAGTTGGCAGAAAGAAGTGGGATCCCAGAAGGCATGAGCCAGGGGCAAGGACTTGGCGGGGCACACAACGGTCAGTAGCTGACTGCCCCTTGGCCTCCCTCAGGACAGAACCCCTCACCATGCCCTAACCTGGAGCAGGGCTTCTACCTGAGGGCTGCCAGTCACCCCAACCCTTTCACTTCCCTAGCTAACCGCACCTGCCCACACCGCAGCCATAGTAGGGTCTAGGTTTCAGTTCTCATTTCCTCTACACCTCTGCAGGTTCCAAAAGTTTCCATTTCTTGACAGGGCTTGGGCCTGACTCTGACCTAGGTACCCTCAGTCCTCTGTCGCTGCCTCCTCGCCGTTATTTCTGCCTCTTCCTGCCCCCAGCTCGGCTCTCTCCTAGCCTCTGCCCTCCTAGCAGTTAGAGCAGGCCCACTGATATGCTATTTGACCATGCACTCCTCTGCTCAAGACCCTTCTATGGCTCCCCTTGCCCTACAAATTAAGTCCCAGCTTCTTAAAGCGGCATTCCAGGCCTTTCACTGCATGAGTCCTGCTGGCCTACCCGACTTCATCTCTCAGTCTCCCCATGTCAGGTACCCTTTGCTCCAAACGCGGCATGTATACGCACTTTTCCAGAACTCATCAGGTTCTTTCAAAAACTTCACATTTCTGAATATGCTCTTCCCTCTGCCTTCAGCCTTTCCCTATTCTCTCTGCCTGATAAACTCATATTCATCTTTCACACTACAGCTCAGAGCTCCTGCTTCTGGAAAGCCTTCCTCCTTCCTCCTGGTCAAAATGAGCCCACCTGCCCTTGAGCCGCTGCCACAGCCTCGTTCAGATCCCGATGACAGCACTAAGCACAGCTGATTAGACTTCCATTCGTTGTCTTTTTCTGCACTCCACTTCCTTCCAAGTCTCTGGCCCGGCTGGACTGCTTTTTGGCTCTGTGACCTTGGGCAAGCCACTTGACCTTCCCTGGAGCCCTCCCTGAGCCCCCAGGCTGGACTAGGTGCTCTCTGAGGCGAATTTTCAGTGCCTATACATCCATTGATAATCGTGCTTATCTCATAATTTTGTACCTCTCTCCCACCAGGCTGTGAGTCCCTTGTCAGCAAGGTAACTGGCCAGGTTCCTTGTTACCAAATCAACTCTCCATCTCCAGCGCCCACCATTCCAGAAGGCCTGATGGCACAGGCAAATTCAACCCAAACTCCAGTTTTGCAAGTGGGGAAACTGGGCCCAAAGAGGCACAGAGATTTGTGCAAGGTCACGAACCAGCTCGAGGGCTTCTCTCCGCCCTTCCCCACGTCCCTGTGCCAGCCTCCTCTCTGGGGCCTCTCCTAGCCAGGGCCGGGGCTCTGGAGCAGAGGGCAGGCCAGCCCAGGCCTCACCTGTTGCTGTCCCAAGAGCTTTCAGGGTGGAAGTTGCCAGATGCCCAGACAGTTTTACTTCCCTCCTGTCTGCAGAGTGCTGAGAGCATCTGTCAGACCTCAGGCACTTCCGTTTCACTCAAAGCCTGGCTTCCTTTCCCCCGCTTCCGTAGGCAGCAAGCAGAACAAGGACCACAACCTCTGTGCCAGCTCCTGGGGGGTTTCGTTTCTCCTTGGGGGACCAGCCCGGACAGTTTTGGGTAATTAGACAGGAAAGCCTCATTACCCAAAACCCCCAGAGACAGAAGTCTTGACCTTCACGAAACCTCATCTGACCTGCAGAGTTGGGGAGTGAAAGACCTCACATGAGGGAACTTCTGCAGAATCATAAACCCGTTTATTTTACAGATAGGGAGACTGAGGTCAAAACAGGATGTTCCCAGAGCAGAAATGCAGTGAGGTGCTCAGAGGCACTGAGTTGTAGGGATACCTGACCCTGAACTAAATGGTTTCAATCGGCGTCGCTCTGAAGTGCTTTTGCCTGTATAACGTGCCTTTGTTTTTCCGCCTCCTTTCCACCTGCCCACCAGGTGCTTCACTCTGCTGCCTGGGTGCCTGCCTGCCTGCCTGCCTGTCTGCAACAGCAACTCCCACCCCCAGCCTGGCTGCCTGTTAACCTTTAAAGCTGTTTACAACCACATCGCCAAGGGTATAAAGCTGATGGGCAAAATATGAGTAAGTGGGCTCAGATCAAGGGCTTGAGGAACATCTTTAGGATATCCAGGGACCTTTCATGCCTAAAGTCTGGTCTCTGCAGCCCTTCCTCAACAGAGAAAAAAATCTCAGGCACTCTCTATCAATCATCAGCTCACACGGAACCCACACGTGCGGGGAGGGTGCCTCTGGAAGGAGGAGGACAGCTGCTTGCCCCTCTGCTGCTCTCGCTTTGGTAACTTAATACCCCCAAAGCCGAGAAGGGCATTAAAGATCAGGCAGTTCACATCCCATTTATAATTGCATCAAAAAATAAAATAAAATACCTAGGAATAAATGTAAGCAAGGAGGTAAAAGACCCATACTCAGAAAACTATACAACACTGAAGAAAGAAACTGAAGAAGCTACAAATAAATAGATGCATATACCCTGCTCATGGATAGGAAGAATTAACATCATTAAAATGTCCATACTATCCAAAGCCATCTATAGATTTAATGAAATTCCTATCAAAATACCAATGGCATTTTTCACAGAACCAGAAAAAAATTCCAAAAATTTGGAAGCCACCAAAAAACTCTGAATAGCCACAGCAATACTGAGAAAAAAGAACAAAGTTGGAGGTATCACACTACAATGATATCAAACTATACTCCAAGTCTTTAGTAATCAAAACAGCATGGTATAAATACAGACACATAGATCAATGGAACAGAATAGAGTCCAGAAATAAACCCCCACCTTTATGGTCAGTTAATAATATATGACAAAGGAAGGAAGAACATACAATGGAGTGAAGACAGTCTATTCAATAATGTTGTTGGGAAAATTGAACAGATACATGCAAAAAAAAATGAAACTAGACCACCTCCTTATACCATACACAAGATTAAACTCAAAATGGATTAAAGACTTAAACATAAGACTTGAAGCCATAAAACTCCTAGAAGAAAACATAGGCATAAAATCTCTGACATTTCTCTTAGCAATATTTTTTCAGATATATCTCCTCAGGCAAAGGAAACTGAAGAAAAATAAACAAGTGGAACTACATCAAACTAAAAAAATTTTGTACAGCAAAGGAAACCATCGACAACAACAAAAAGACAGCCTACTGAATGGAGGAAGACATTTGTCAATGATACATATGATAACATAGTAATATCCCAAAGGTATAAAGAACTCATACAACTCAACACCCCAAAAAACAAACAACCCAATAAAAAATGGGCAGAGGACCTGAACAGACACTTCTCTAAAGAGGACATACACATGGCCAACAGACATATGAACAGATGCTTAAGGTCACTGATCATCAGAAAATGCAAATTAAAATCACAATGAGATATAACCTCACACCTGTCAGAATGGCTTTCATCGATAAATCACAAACAAATATTGGTGAGGCTGTGGAGAAAAGAGAAGCCTCATACACTGTTGGTGGGAGTACAGATTGGAGTGGCTGCTGTGGAAAACAGTATGGAAAGTCCCCAAAAATTAGACACAGAACTACCTAATGACCCAGAAATCCCACTGCTGTGTAGAAGAAACCCAAAACACTAACTCAAAGAAGACATATGCACCCCTATCTTCATCACAGCACTATTTCCAATCGCCAAGATACGGAAGCAACGCAAGTGCCCATCGATAGATGAGTGGATTAAAGAAGGGTGGTACAGCTCTGGCTGCCTCGGTTGGTTGGAATGTCATCCCGTACACCAAAATGTCGCCGCTTCGTTTGCTGGTCAGGGCACATGCCTAGGTGGGGGGTTTGATGCCCAGTTAGGGCTCATGTGGGAGGCCACTGCACTGAGCAATACTTCTCTCTCATGTCAAAGCTCCTCTCTCTCTCTCTTCCCCGTCCTCTATCTCTAAAATCAACTTTAAAAAATATCCTTGGGACCCGGCTGGTGTAGCTCAGTGGATTGAGCGCGGGCTGGGAACCAGAGGGTCCCGGTTCGATTCCCAGTTGGGTCACATGCCTGGGTTGCGGGCCAGGTCCCCAATGAGGGCCATGTGAGAGGCAACCATACATTGCTCTTTCTCCCCTCCCTTCTCCTCTCTCTGAAAATAAATAAATAAAATCTTTAAAAAAAAATATCCTTGGGTGAGGATTTTTAAAAAAGTGGTGGTACAGATATACAATGGAATATTACTCAGCTATAAAAATGAATGAAATCTTACCATTTGGACAGCATGCGTGGACTTAGCATGGATTATGCTAAGTGAAATAAGTCAGACAGAAAAAGACAAATACCATATGATTTCACTTATATGTGGAATCTAAAGATCAAAATAAACCCACAAAATAGAAACAGACTCACAGATGCAGAGACCAGAGTGATGGTTGCTAGAAGAGCAGGCTGGGTACAAAAGGCCAAGGGACTAAGAAGTACAGATTGGCGGTTACAAAACAGTCACGGGGATGTGCAGAACAGCACAGGGAATGGCCAATAATACTGTAATAACTACGTATGGTGCCAGGTAGGTACTTGCTATAGTGGGGGGACCACTTTGTAAAGTCTATGACTGCCTAACCAATGTGTTGTACACCTGAAACTAATGCAAAATAAGCTTGAATATAAACCATAATTGAAAAATAAATTTTTAAAAATATCAGGCAGTTCAACCCCAAGTCAGATTCAGAAATCGTGTTCTCCGTCTAGTTTTTCTCTCCAACATTTTTACTGGACTCATGCAAATCCAGTGCTTGACCTATAAGATCCAACAAAGCTTTGTCTTCAGGGAACTCGGTAGACAGACATGGGAAGAAATCCTGCAGTGGAGTGTGTTGTGGGCCCAGGGGGGTGTGATCGGGATCGTTGGAGAAGAAGACACTTCCCAGGATCCTGAAGGGTCAGTTCACCGAACGGAGGAGAGAAGGGCTCCAAGGAGCTCTCCGCGTTCCTCGCAGCAGAGCCCACTGTCAAGCAGACCCCTCCTAGATCAGACTCTGACTCCTGCACCGCCCTTGCCTTCCCCCAGGCTTTATTCAGTCACTTTGTTGATCAACAACCTTCCCATGCGTTTCACCTGGGAAGCCCGTTCAGGGCCCTGGGGACTCCTGGCCCTGTGGAGCACCCACCCTGGTGTATAGATGCATGCAGAGGCGGACAGAGACAATGACCATGCAGTGCTGACGTGATGTGGTGGCAGGGCGGGGCCACGGGAGAGGGGCAGGAGAGGTACCAGAGCCATTCTGGGAAGTCTGGGAAGACTTCCTGCAGGAGGGTTTTTGTTAACTGAAATCTGAGATGTGGAGTCTCCTTTGCTCCTGCTAACATACCTCTAAGGTGGTCACATTATCTCCATTGTAGAGGTGATAAAACTGAGGCCCAGAAAGGTCAATGCTTCACCCAAGATCACATGGTTAGTGAGGGAAGGTGGGGTGAGGGTGTTCACTCCTGGGCACCCAGCAGCAGAGTCAGAGGCTGGCACCACCGTAAGAGCTGGGCCAAGGATGCTAGGACCAGCAGTGGGATGTTCTGAGAGAAGCAGAAGCTGAGAGCCTGGAGCTGGGTGGAATCAGCAGGGCATGCCATCTCCCCCACCCCACACAGTGGAGCGGGCGAGAGGACAGGAACACCCTATCAGCTACCAGCTTATGGCTTCAGGACAGCAAAGCTGGCTTGGTCCTCGGACGCCATTTCATCCAGCCCCCATTAAACTGAAGCTCAGCCAGAGCAATCGATGAGGTGAACAGTATCACAGTGGCTGGTCCTGGACTAGAACCCAGAGGCTCTGTCCCCCAGCCCCAGGTTCCATGCACAGCCCCGACCGCCTCTACACTGTTTAATCCAGTCTGCATTTACTGACACATGCGCTGGATCGGACACTCTCCCAGGCCCCCTGGGGATCACAGGGATCCTCCCCATCCTGCTGTCAGGAGCTTACAGCTGGCGCGGGGAAGTCAGATCTGGCTCACAGACGTGGACCGCAGGCAGCATGTGGGAAGTGGGCAGCAACAGGCCTGAGCAGAGTCCTGGGGAGTGGGGCGGGGGAGGACCTTAGTGTGCCCTGGACAAGTCCTTGGACCTCGGTTCTTCCATCTGGCACAAGAAGGGGCTGGGATCAACCATCTCTGTGGCCTCTCTGTTCAGGCGGCCAGGTCTCCATCCCCACGTGCCATGCAGGGGTTGGGAGGTGGGGCCGGTTCAAGCTTCTGGGAGGCTGGCTTGGGGGAGGCAGAGGAAGTGGTTAGAGCTGCTTGAGCCACCCACCCCTGGTTGCCCACGTCGGGGCTGACCCATTACCAGCCGGGAAATCACAGACTCAGCGCTCAGACATCTGGGAGGCGTTGGGCAGCCAGAGTATTTTTAGAAGGCCAGAGGCAGACATGCCAGGAATCTTGGGCGTCACTGAGCCAAAGAAGTTGTGAGGCCAGTGAAGGGTGAACCAAAAAAGGTGGCCCCAGTTCTGGTTCTTACTTCACTAAGGTCAACTGGTCTTCCTTTTCCCCAGAGGCCAATGCTCAGGACTCCTGTGTACAAACTCTGGTTTCCCCAGCTTGCCACTGGATCTGCTTCCTTCTGGGCTGTCAGGTGCAGAGCTGTTACAGAGCCTCAGTGAGGGGATGGGCCCTCAGTCTCCATCGATTCCCTCAGCTAGCTACTTGGGTGCTTTCGGTGGTCCAGCTGAACTGCTGGGCCCTTATAGAGTAAGAAAGAAGGAACCCTGGGTGGGGAGGGGGAAGATATGGGAACACAGACAGTGATAACTCCCTGAGATCTCTTTGGCAAAGGAGCACATGTGGGCCTGAGGGGGCTGGGGCCTGGGGGCTGGGGCACAGGGCGGGGGGTGGGGGGTGCGTTGGTTTCCCAGGGCCGTTACCAGGACTAGATGATTGTCTCTGAGTGAAGATGAAAGCTGCCTGAGCAGGGGAGCTGGTGCGGCGTGGGGGGCAAACTCTGGGTTATAGCTAAAGGGTGATTATCAGTGTTTTCTAGAGCCATGTGTTTTCTTCTTGAATTATTTTTGAAAGACGACATCTCAGAATTGGAGGAAAGGGTAAGAAGATCTGTTCAGCTCTGGACCAATCAACTATCAGAAAAACCGCCCAATTTGCAGGGACACCTCTAACGAATGGATGCTCCTGTGCCCCCCTCATCCCCACCAATCCCTCCAGACAAGTCCACTCTCTCTGGTTACAAATGAACACCCAGACCCAGACAGGAGCCCAGGAGCCCTCAGTGAGGCCTACAGAAGGACTCTGACCTTTGTCTGAAACTTTCAGATTTCCACGTGGTCAAAGCCACAGGAGGCACACACACTCCCAGCCCAGCCCAGCCTGGGGAGAGGACTAGGGCCGGGCAAAGGGCAGGAGTCCATCCCCGCACCGTGCTCCCTCGCCACGCTACGGCTGAGACTGCACCTGCGCCCACCTCCTCCCGAGGACTGCGGTCCTTCCCGCCTGCTGTTCCTCAAACCAGGCTCCTCAGTGTCCTGCGGGTCTCCAGCCTTAGTCACGAGTGTCCTCCAATTCTCTACCTAAATGTTCAAACGTCATACCTTCACTTTAATAATCATCTAAGCAAATTAATATGAGAATATTCTGGCTTGGCTGGAACGCAAAACATCTTATAAAAGAGGCAGCTCCAAGTGCCAGGGCCCATGTCTGCCTTTATCAGCAAACTGGTTCCAAAGAATCTGCTGCAGAGAGACAAACATTTAACTTCAGTGCAGTGTCTCAAGCTGACTTATCAATTTTGAAACTCACTGCTTTAGCTAAAATGCTTATTTCCTTCCTGACAGATCCAGAGAAATAGGGCTCTCAGCTGGGGTCAGAAAGCCTGGGTTCTAATTTTATCTCCGCTCCCAGCTCACTGAATAGCCTTAGACAACTCCCTTCCTGAGTCTAGATCTGCGTCCAGGCTTCTTCATTTGTAGAACGGTCAGTTTGTGTTAGACTATGCCCATGACCCCATCTGACTCTCACACTACAGGATTCCCAGCTGTGATGAGCTGCCCTCTCATTCCTCTCCCCCACAGCCCCCCCCCCCCATCCCCACCCCATCTCTGAGGCCAGTGCTGCACTGGGCTGGTAGACAGGGCCACAGGCAGGGGAGTGGGGTCTGCAGGAGTGTGGGTGGCAGGCAGAGATAAAGCCCAGGTGGGTTGGAGCTCATCAGAAAGCAAGCCACCAGCCCAAAAAGAACTCTCACAACCAGCCAGGCTGGGTGTTCGCTGAGACCCACCCTGGAAGCCCATATCCAGGGCTCCCTCTGACCAGACCAGTGGAGCCTAGGTCAGGTCAGGGAGCCTAGCCCTCACCTGTGTGGAAAGCCGCTCTGAGGCTCCCCCATCCACCCAACCACCTCTCCCTCCAGGGACTTGGTTAGAGCCACCCCCCTTCTCTGCCCTCCCCCTCCCCACCTTCCCACCCCCGCTCTCACTGGAGCCTCAGAGCACAGCCCCCTCACCCACGCAGTGCCAGACCTACGCCCCCCTGACTGGACCACCTTCCCCCAACTACTACCCCTTGGCACTTGCCCAACTCACACAGATGGCCTAGATTTCAAATTAGGAGTAGCCTCTGTCAGGAAGCCCTCCCAGATCCCCCACCCCGGGCAGCCTCATCCCATGGCCTGTATTGATCTCTGACTCTGCTCCAATCCACTGCAAATATCTTCTGTCCCTCCCTCCCTCCAGACTCCGTGCTGCCTGTGTGAACTTAGACACTGTGGAGAAGACATGCTAAGAGCTTTCTATTTAACAAAGTTTCTCTGAAATCAGCCCTGTGCTGGGCACCCCTTTCCATCGGATCGCCGTTGCGTCCACTTGCTGTTTGTCCTCTGGGGCTGGGCGTGGCGTTCTGTTAAATCTGTCTCCCTTTGCTGGGGGAAGGTTTGAAGCTCTGTCCCTTAGCCAGGGAATTTTAGGCCTGAAAGAGCAGCTGGGGTAGGAGGAAGTGTCCGTCCTACGGGCCTCGACGACCTCGGGCCCCAGGCATACCTGCACTGGCAGACAGTCTGGGGACTGGACACACTCACCCGGGTGCCCTCCTTACTCTCCTGACCCACCCATTTGTCTTGTCATTTGTCATCCTGTGCCCGAAGGGGTCTCCTGGGGACACCAAGTAGAGAAGTGAGTGGGGGCACTGCCAGGTGGGGGAGGGGACATCGAGGGAGGGAATATGGGTCGGGAAATGCTTGAGGGTGGGTGTGGCATCCCCACCACACCTTGGTGGAGGTGGCTGCCTCTCCATGGGGTGTGGGTCCCTTGGAGCTTTCAGTGACTTGGTCCCCACCCTGGCCCAGCAGAGGAGCCTTCAGAGCCCAGAGGTCATAGATCATCCCCTCCCAGCCCCAAAGTGGTCTGTTCTCAGTGCCTCAGCCCAGGGAGAGAGCACTGGGCTGTGAGTCAGGAAAGCGACCTTTGGGCAGGTCTTGCCTCCTCCCCGGGCCAGAGTCTCCCACAGGCACAATGAAGAAATGGGCTCTGTACAACCGAAGGGCCCCTCCAGTCGGGACAGAAGGGGAAATTGCTGTTGTGTGCAGGGCTCTGGCTGGCTGCTCCCGAATCTCTCATTGCATCTAATCTCACGGCCACGGAGTAGGAAAGAAATGCCATGGCCCAAGGGACGCCGCTGGAGCTGAGGGCGCAGGCCGCTGTGGTGCTTTCAGAAATCCCGCCCTTGGACAGGGAGGGCCTTTGACCTCAGGAGGGGCTACCTAAGTTTCGTTCTAAGAGAAGAAGGGTGGCCAGGACATGTTTTGTTTTGTAGTAAAAGAGAAAATACGGTTTTAACCATTTTCAGGAGTGTAATCCAGTGGCGTGAAGTACATCCACAAGGCTGTGCAGCATCACTGTTCTCTACCTCCAGGACTGTTCCGTAGCCCCACAGAAACTCTGCGTCACACGGTGCGATCGCTCCCCCCCACACCACCTGCTCCCCCCGCCCCGCCCCCGCCTTCCGTACCCTCCTCTCTTCTGCTACTCTCTGTCTCTCCGAATTTGCCTATTCCTGCACCTCATGTGAGTAAGAGCATCCAATATTTGCCCCTTTTTGCCTGGCTAATTTCACTTAGCATAATGTTTTTAAGGCTCAACTACGCTGTAGGGTGTGACAGAACTTCATTTTTTTAAAGGCTGAACAGTATTCCATTGTACAGAAATACCACGTTTTGTTTATCCATGCATCTGTTTATGGACATTTGGGTTTCACCTTTTGGCTATTGTGAATAGTGCTGATATAAACATGGGTGTACAAGTATCTGTTTGAGTCTCTGCTTTCAATTCTTTTGGGTACATACCTGGAAGTGAAATTGCTGGATCTCATGGTAACTCTACATTTGACTTTTGGAGGAACCACCAAACTGTTTTCACAGTGGCTGCACCGCTTTACACTCCCACCAGCAATGCACACGTGTTCCCATTTCTCCTGCAACAGTGGGAATTGGAACAGTGGGGATTGGAACCCACCCCGCCATTCTTTTGACATTGTTCCTGTAAATGCTGACTCCGACTGATGTGCAGCTTGTAAGGAAGCAGCACGTTTGTATAAGGACCCTAGGAACTAACTTCCAAAGATACAGACTCCGACCTTCAGGCCTCCCAGCTCTGGGAGATTTGCTGACCTTCAACCCTGGAGCCAGGACGACGTAAAAACCGGGGTGACGTGGAGCCCGGATGACTAACCTGGGATGCTGCACACTGACCACCACTTGCCCTATCAGAATGGACTGTGCTCGTCTGCACGTAGAGAACTCTTCAGTCCCCACCTTCGAGCTCTCTGTTCTGTTCCCCTCTCCCTCCTTATAAAAGTCTCTGCCTCCACTCAGATGAGGAGATGGGCTTTGGGACCTGAGTCCCCATCCTCAGATGGCTGGCACCTGAATAAGCCACTGTCCTTTACATCCGCACCTGCCGCTCGAGTATTGGCTTTCGTAGCGGTGGGCCGCTGGACCGGCGTTCAATTACACTCCTAGGGACACAGGCTAGAGACACTTACCCTTTCCTTTTTGTTATTTTATAATACTAGCCATCGTAATGAGTATGAAGTGATATCTTACTATGGTTAGCCCGGAATTTTAAAAATATATATTTTAGCTGCACAGTTCTTGTATCAGAGGAAAACGTGCCCGAAGGCTAATGAAGTCCGGGTGAGGAGTTGGCAGGGGTTGACTGGAGGAGAGAGGGGCTGGTGGGGTGGGGGCAGGGAGCTCATGGGTGAGGGTGCTTTCTCTTGGTCTCTCCTTCCTTGTCCTGCCCCACCCAGCAGTCCCTGAGGTCTATCTGAGGAAACTGGCAGCACAGTGTAAAATGTGCCTGACTCATGGTCACTGAAGTCACTTCCCTCCTAGGGTACTAACTGGAGAAGGCCAAGTGCAACAGTGGCCGGAAGTTGCTCATTTTTTGTCCTTAGGAGAGGATCTACATGGCCATGTTGGGGGAGGCCCTCTCTGCTGTGGCAGTCACTTGAGGTTATCAGGTTTAAATAGGCCCTGGCAGGACAAAGCAGGCCCCTTTGTGGTCTGACAAAGGCTGCCTCTCCCAAGAGCAACACACTTGCAGGGCACAAATGCAGGAAGGCCTAGACCCTTCCCCTGGGAGGCTCTAAATTATTTCACTGTCTCCTGAGATGACCATTCCCAGTGAGCTCCGCTGGGCAGTGGGAAAGGACTCCCGGGTCCCCAAGGGGAGCTCAGTGGTGTGCGGAAAGGGCCTTGAACTAAGGGGCCCCAAAGCCCCTTTGGACTTTCCTCTTGGAGAAAATTGCCTGACCGTGGGAGTGTGAAGGAGAGCTGAGACTGGAGTCACGGTTCGTGGCTGCTGGGGCTCGGAGCAGTGAGGCGGTAGAAGGCTGGTGCCCAGCAGTGACTTCGGTTGAAATGAGCTGGTCCCCTAGAATTTTGAGCAGTTATACGAGGTGGGAGAAAAAGTCCTCCAGAGGAGCAGTTTGGACTTCCTCTTGATAGGATCTTGCGGAAGCTCAATTAATGGAGGAGGGGACCAAAATGTGTACCCTGAGCTGGGGGAGTGACCATACCAGTTCACGAAGTTCTCAAGTTCTTGGCCTCTTTGGGGCATGGAGAGGGGCAGATAAGCGCATTATCCCCTTGCTGTACTCAGCCAGCTCAAGACAACACTGGGGAATGGAAAGGAAAGTCTCTGGGCCTCTTTCCTCACTTCGGCTCCCTGGGAGTCCTTTTTGGGTACCCTTCGAGAGCTCCCCAGCTGCTCCTCATCCTCAGGATTACATCATGCCCCTTGCGTAGGTCTACAACTCAGGTTATTTCTGTTCACTCTCTTTATCAAAAGGTATCCAGCCAGGGCCCAGATCCCTCGGAACCTCTTTAGAGACGCAGAGCTCAGCTAACAGACCAAATTGACATAAGTTGATGGTAAGAGTTGGTTAATCCAGCCGATAGAGCTGCACAGCTATCCCATCCCTGATGCCACCCACATTCACTCCAAACACACCGATCTGCACAACAGGTTGTAGGAACGTATCACTTCAACAGCCATTCGACTTTGCTGTGCAAAGAGGGTGTGATTGGTGGAGTTTTAGATACCTTGAAAGGTAGTTCGGGAAAATATTTTCTTGCTGAATAGGCACTGTCTGCTAAACCACGGAGAAGACAGCATTTCCTGCCTACAGGTAAGGGTGCTCAGATGATGCCCAGAGCTCAGGGCCAAACAGGCCCGGCCTCAGCTGTGACCTTCAGTCCTACTCCCCTGGCCAAGATGCTAAATTCAGATTTCCCATCAGCCCCGAAGCAGGTTAGACCAGTCGCCATGGGCATGTGCCTAGGCAACCAAATTTGCCTGCGGTGAAATTCTGATTTATGCAAAAGGAATCTTTAGACTGCAATGTTTTCCACACCCAGCACACAAATGAAAACATTTCTTTTTGAATACATTTGGAAGGAAAAAGAGAGACAAGCAGGATAAAGGGCAGGATCAGAGAAGAGAGCAGGAACCAAGGAACTGGATCCTGTCACCCATCAAACCTTCACTACGCCCTGTATTTCTAAATTATTCTTGTAACTAAGCAATCTTCATTCGATTAATCAATAAATGAACCAGTCTTCATTCACTAAAATATTTTGCATTTTTTGGAGCAGCCAGTTAATTTCGTTTGTTCATTCACTTTCTTTAACAATCAACCTCCATTCAACCAACAAAATACTAAGTAGTCATTCAGTCTTCATTCATTCATTTAACTATTTCAAATATCAAAGCTCAAGACCTCAAAGCTCATCTGGTTCAGCCAATTCAATCCTGTAGAAATATTCTCCATTGCAATTTTGCCAAATGGTCCCCCAGGCTTCACTGAACAAACGCGGCCTGGATACTGCGGGACAGCTCTGGCCGTGAGAAAGTGTCTCTCAGCCCCTTGTAACGTTCACATCTGCTTCTAGTGCTGCCTTTCAGGCCACCCGGTGCCATTCAGCCCTCCCCGTCTGAGTAGCTCAGTGTGTTAGGGTATCGTCCTGATACACCAAGGTTGTGGGTTCGATCCCCAGTCAGGGCACACACAAGAATCAACCAATGAATGAGTAAGTAAGTGGAACAACAAATCGATGTTTTCCTCTCTCTGTCTCTCTCAAAAAAAAAATTAATAATAAAAAAAATTTTTAAGTCTTGTTCAGGGTGATGGCCTTTTCTACAGTAGATTACAGCCTTATGGCGTGAGTAAGCAAGAAAAGCCCAGAACTATTTGCCCTGCAAAAAGAGAAGGGCAAGAAAATGGGGGAGGGAAGGCCCCGGAAAGGAGAGGGGCTGGGTCACTTCAGGGGAGAGAGAACTGCCATGGGCTGTAAATTCCATCTAGGGATGGAATGTAAGAGCCACTTTCCTCTCTAGATAGAAACACGCAGTGCAGTGACCGTTTGTCACTAAGGCCTGTGGTGAAGGCGGAGAGAAGGGCTCCCTGGCGAGGGAGGCGAGTGGAGGCTGTGGGGGGAGGGGGACACACCTGAACTGCAATTCGGAAGCATGCCCAGGCTTTGGGTGGGACGTCCAGTTCCCAGGGTTTCAGTCATTACTCTAAATGAAGAACAAAACACACGGCACTGCACCTGTAGTGTTGTGCACTTGAAGTTTCCTTATGAGGGCAAATCTCGTGTTAAATGTTCTTACCACCATTAAAACAAAACAAAACAAAAACAAAAACAAAAACAAAAACCCTCCCTTCCTGTCACTGCTGAAGAGCCAGTGCGGCGATCGCGCCCGGGTAGAGACAGCCACGAGGTGTTGTCTCATCACCAGAGGGAAGTTGCGGCCGTGAGGTTAGCATCCTGGCCTGAGCAAAACAGATTTTTTTTTAGATGTATTATTCAGGATCCTTTTGATAGCAAGTCATGGAAATTCATCTCTAATGTGCTAAGCAAATCAAACAAACAAAACCCAGTATTATGCTCAGTGAAATAAGCCAGTCGGTGAAAGACAAATACCATATGAGCTCACCTATAAGAGGAACCTAGTGAACAAAATAAACTAATGAACAAAATAGGACGACAGGCATGGAAACATGGAACAGACTGACAATGACCAGAGGGGAAGAGGGAGGGGGATAATGGAAGAAAGAAGGGGAAGGGTCTAGTTAAAGAGCCTGTATGAATGACCCATGGACATGGACAATAGTGTGGGAATTGACTGTGGGAGTTCAGGGTGGGATGGGTGGAGGAGCACAAAGAGGGAAAAATTGGGACAACTATAATAGAATAATAATTTTAAAAATATTAAAAAAAAAAAACAAACAGCCCTGGCTGGTGTGGCTCAGTGGATTGAGCACGGGCCTGCAATTCAAAGGGTGACCGGTTTGATTCCCAGTCAGGGCACATGCCAGGGTTGCATGCCAGGCCCCCAGTAAGGGGTGCGTGAGAGGCAACCACGCATTGATGTTTCTCTCCCTCTGTCTCCCTCCCTTCCCTTCTCTCTAAAAAATAAATAAATAAAATCTTGAAAAAAATTTTTAGAAACTCCAAACACATGAGAGAGGAGGTCAGAATTATTGGCTCACGTAAATGTGAAGTCCAGGAGTAGCTCTAGCTAGCTTCAGGAGTGGCTAGATCCAGGCACACAAGTCAAGTCACCAGGAATTAGTCTCCAGTTCACCACCCTGCTTTCCTCCCCGTGGGCATCTCTGTCATGTGGTGGCAACGTGGCCCCCAAGAGCTGTGTCCTGACATCATCAGCCCTGCTGGAAAGAGCTTTACCTTCCCAACAGTTCTGAGGAAAGTTCCAGGACTCAGTCTCATGGGACTGACTGGTTTTTTACACACCCCTGGAATTGGGAGGGTAGGTCAGCCACACAGAAACTCCGTGAACTGAGAGCACAGGCAGGAAAAATTCCCAAAGGAAATTGAGGTGCTGATACCAGCAGTGGGAACAGCAGTCAGTGAAAAATGGAGACATGCACCCTGTGAAGTGAGCTCAGGAGACTGATGTCAAAAAACAAAAACAAACAAAAAAACAGGCTTCCTTGTGTGCCCCCAGTCTGGAAATTGCTGTTTAATTCAGCCCTGAAGGACACGTGCTTTATTAAGAAACTAGAGTGTCTCCAGGAAGGGGTGAGGTGGACTGGGGCAGATACCCTCGGCTGATTTGGGCCCCGCTCCTTCCCCTTTTTTAGCCTGAGCTTCGGAGACAGGATTTCCTGGAGCTGGAGCAGCTGCCGTGGAGCTGGCCACCAGACAGCACCGAAACCTCTGGTCAAGGCCACGTGCGCCAGAAAGGAGAGATGGTGGCAGGAAGTGTAGCCCCAGGGACAAGAGAGGCAGTTACCGAATTGTGATTAGAGCTCCCCACTGAAATATTATAGGATGGTGGTAGGAAACAGGGAGAGAAGTGGCAGAAAATTAAGAAGCTTTAGGCTTTGGTAGGAATCAAACATGTAAAGCCCCGTTTGTTTATTCTTTCCTTTATGTCCCTTGCTGTAGGAGACATACTGGTGAAAATATTGCTGAGTGCAATATCTGAGATTTTCCTGCCTATGTTTTCCTCTAAGACTTTTATGGCGTTGCAACTTATATTTAAGTCTTTTATCCATCTTGAGTTTATTTTTGTATATGGTATAAGTTGATGGTCAAGTTTTCTGTTTGTTTGTTTGTTTGCATGTAGCTGTCCAGATCTCCCAACACCATTTGTTGAAGAAGCTATTTTTACTCCATTTTATATGAATTCAAAGCCACAAATCAATGCCTCCATCTCTGTTTCAGAACGACCGGTGCTACTTACCGGGATGTGCAGTGATGAGGGCAGGCATCAGGATCCACGTGACTGAGAGACAGCAGGAAGGAGGTAAGTGCTCTGAGTCCTGCGGTGTGAGCCTGAGCCCTAGGACAAGACGTGCTTGACCGCAGCTCGGAGAGTCTAGCTCTGCCAGAACAGATACACGTGGGTGCCACTGATAAGTAAATCTTACTGAGAAAAAGCAGAATTCCCCAGAGACTGGATCTCCTATGCTGGGTGTCTTCCATTTTCTACCTGAGTCCCAGGAAGCTGACTGTCAGAGACTTAACCAGATTAGCCCCGTGCTTCTGGCCTCACTTTGGGCTTGGCACAAGGAGAGTCCCAGCTGGAGACCCGAGGAAGGGACGAGAGTGCGGTCAGGGCGTTTGCTCCCTTGGCTCCCTCCTGGTGGTAGCTGGCACTGTCCCTCAAGCAAAGGCCCCTGTGCCACTCAAAGAGGCTGACTCCACAGGACTGTCACTCCAGGTTCCTGTAACTGCTCCCCTCCGCCACCCTTGACCATTCAGGCCTAGAGGTGGGGACAGCCCTGTTGCTACCAGCTCCAGATCATTGCACTTGAGATTCCCCTACACTTTGTAAATAGTCCTTTTATAAATAAAACCACCTCCTTCCCTTTTCAGTTGAGCGGGCCACCTGTTGCTGTTTGGTGCCCTGAGTGATCCTGTCCCTGAAATGCTCCCTGTGAACCACGGGAAGGAGGAAGTTGGGGAGGTGAGTGGGGCAGTGGTCAGAGAATAAGAGGGAGAAGCACAGCTCGGGCTGGAGGGGTCAGTACCCGCAGGGGAAGCAGAAGGGATGCAGACACACTCAGCTCCGCGAATCCGAGTCCCTCGCAGGAGACAGGGGCTGGGCCAGGCCTGAAGCCAGCAACTAATAGAAAGTTCTTCAGAGCCAGCCTGAGGCTCAGGCCAAAGCACTGGGCATCCGCTCTTCCCAGAGGAGGGTCTGGTACCCAGGAAGACTAGCACTTGCAGGCACCTAACAGGTCCCTGTACTTGCTGGTGAGATTGAAGGGCAAACTAGTGAACGCCAAGGATTCTTGCATCTGAAACACCCCAGCACAGATTTTCACCGTGACCAGGAAGACCATCTTGTGGCTGGTGTGCCTCCGAGGAAGCCCTTAAATGCACCATTTTTCCTCCTTTACGGGAGGAGGTGGAGAGGCCAGAGCTGAGGCACAGAGGGACCTACCTAGTGCTGGGGGCCCTCAGAGATGTGGGGACTGAGCTCGTCTCTGAGGGCAGCGGGAGGCAGAGAGAAGATTCAGGCTGAAAAATTCCACCAGCTGTCCAGGCCCCTTTGAATGCTAATACTTCCACATTTCAACCAATGGTGGCTTCAAATACCCCTGTTTCTCTTCCCATCAAAGCTAAATGTGTGTGTTTGGGGGTGGGGAGGGGAGTGGCGGTGTCCCGGAGGCTCCCTCGAAGAGAACGAAGAGAACGGGGTGCCTGCAGAAGGAGAGGCGCTGCTCCCCCCGGACACCCACTGAGCGGGAAGCTGCAGGCGCATCCTGGTGCTGCTGCTGGGATAAACTGCAGGGAGGGAGGGCCTGGGAGGACCTGGGCCAGGTTCCCGTGCGACTGGGGGTGTCTGTGAACATAGAGAGTGGGTAGGAGGCCCAAGGAAGGGCCTATGTCAGCAAACTTGTCAGGACCAGGATATGGGGGGCCTGGGAGGGAAATGGAACTACCCCTCCCAGTTCCTCATACTTTCCATGGCTCCACGTGAAAGGATGTGAAGGTTGGAGGCAGGGCAGGAACCAGAGAGCCAGCCGGCAGCCACTGGGCCAAGCCATAGGACCCTCAACTTGGAGAGACAGATGGTGGGGACAAAGAAAAGCCAGGTGGCTCCTATCTGCAGGAGCTGAACAGCACCCAAATCCACGCACATCTGTGGAGGCAGACAGAACCAGAGGAAGGCCAGGGACCCCGCTCCACGGCAGAGGGAGGTCGGGCTGGCGGGGGATCTCCGCACATTTTCCTCCTCATCCCCGGGTGTTAGTGGCCAGAAAGGGGAGCAGAGTGTGTCCAGGGCACACCATCGTCCGTCCCCACACCACGGCCCTCGAGTCCCACTCCAGCGGGAGGGATGATACGGATTGGATAGGGAGTTGAAGTTTTAAACTAGGGTGGTCTCAGTTTTGATAACTGAACAAGACCAGAAAGTTACACTCACCGTACCCATGATGTTTAAAAAGAGGAAACACTAAGGGAGTGACTAAAGGGGAAACAGACCCGGAGTTGCTTCACAGGTCTGCCTCGACACGTTGAAACTCCTCCGCAATCAGCTGCGATAATGAAACGGCCGCTGGCCTCTTCTCTCCGGGAGGGAAGGAGAGGCCTGTGGATCAGAATGCCTGCAAAAGTCCTGCGGTTCACTCTGATTGGACCCCCTTGGGTGACTTGGCCTCTTCTGAACCCAACAGCTGTGGCCAAGGGATGCAATGTGCTCATTGGTCAAGGTCATATCTCCGCCCTTGGAGCTGGTGTGCTTGGAACCACGGGACTCCCCAAAAGGATGTGGGGACTGCAAGGGAAGGAGGAAGAGAGAATGAACTTGGGGGAATATTGCTTTGGGGATTTTCCCTATTCACTCCTCTGAGAGCATAAAGTTTCTTCCCCAGGAGGGAAGTAGGTCTAAAACCAAATTTTCAGGTGACTTATAATTCCTAGAATGCTAGGCATTGGCATACTTAGAGACAAGGTTGAATGGTGCGCAGGAGTGACCAGGCAAGAACGGAATACCCCTGCACTAAGAAAAAGGGGGGAAGGAGAGACAGGAGAGGGGTGAGAGCCCCCGAGGGGAGTCCCGGGGCCTGAAGGCTGGGAGGGGTGTCGCCATGCGGGGCCTGCTTCAGGGGCGAAGTCACGTCTGACGGGGATTTCCTGGAGGGACATTGCGAAAGCGACGCTGAAGGAAGGCACCAAAAAGTCCGCTCCTGTTTCCCGGGTGAAAATCATCAGTTCAAAAGTCAGTTTCTGCTGTTATTGACCAGAGTAGGGAGACATGATGACGAAAAGTGAAGTGGTACCCTGGGACGAAGGAGGATATTACTGGGGGAAAAAAAAAAAGAGGAAATCCAGTTAAAGCCTGGAGTGTAGTTAACAGTGCTTCCCGACATCCGTGTCTCCCTTGTGTTAAATGCACCACAGGAACGGAAGATACTAACAATGGGTGAGGTGAATATGGCGTCTCTACTATTTTTGCAAGTGTTTTATAAACTTAAAATTATGCCCAAATTAAGTTTATTTTTTAAACAGTCAGTTTCTCATGGTGCAGGGTCACTTTTCCTGCATGGAGGACGCTATATCAGGGATTATAAATAAGCACCCACCTGCCTCTAGGTGTTACGGCATCACTGGTTCAGCGCGGGGCCGTGGAAAGAGCCACATGCCAGCACAGCTCCTCCGGGCCCCCGCGACCTCAGTGTGCACGGGTGAGATGGAGTGCATGACGCACTTAGCAGCGGGCTGGGCACATAACTAGTGCCCAGTGGAGGTTGGCAATCTCTGCTCCGCCTGCACCTGGTGCCTGGAGACGTTACGTGTGCCTGCCCTCTCCTCTTGGCCTCCCGTGTCCCTGGGCCATGCCTCCCTGTGTCCCTGAGGTGAGGCAAGTTGTTTAGCTGCTTAGTGGAGCTTTTCCGCAGAGCTGGGAACCCCAGCCCCGAGACCCCTGCGTCGTGGGTCCAGGTCAGTCCACCTCACCTCCTGCCATGTGTAGGCAGCCACAGGGACTGTGTACTAGGTTCTGACCAGACTGATTTTATTTAATCCTTACATTATCTTGGAGGGTAGGGATCACTGTCCCCATTTTATAGATGGTGAAACTGAGGCCACAGAGCCCGGTATTTATTTTCTCTGAGAGCAGTCTCCGGAGACAGATGAGAACAGCACCAATAACTCTGGAGCCAGGTGAGCTGATAAGCAGAAAAAAACTGGGAGCACTGGGATACTTGGAGAGGAAAAGTCATCTCTGTGTCCCACAGTCAGGGGACTTTGGGGCCAGGAGCATCTCCAGGGGAGGGGGGTGAAGACAGCATCCCCAAGGAGCAAATGGCAGGAGGCCTGGCACTGAGAGGGAACGCTTAGAAATCCAGCAGTTCGCAGGCCGCCGGTCCGATGGGCTGCAGCCCAGGGTCCATGCAGAGAGGGATTGAGGGGTACCCCATGGGCTCTTTACATCCCCTTCCATGGACCCCGCTTTCCCTTCATGATCTGCCCCAAAGCTAATGTTAGCATTTCTTCATCTGTAGCTAAGGACCACTCACTGCAAGGCCTCGTAGCTTCTGTTGGAGGGAGGTTCCTGCTAGGGCCTTTCATGGGTCGGTACTGGGAGGACTCAACACCGAGCAGAGACGGGAGAAACGACTTAGCATCTTGAGCCAAGCCCTGAAGTAGGCGTGAGGACAAGGCTGACCCAATCCCCTTGCCCCAGGAGCCCTCAGGCCGGAGACTGTGCGGGCAGTCAAGCACCAGGTGGTCAGCTAGTCCATGAGAACTGGGGCTTAGAATTGAAGGTGGCCAGCCTCGGGGCAGGGATAGGGGCAATTCCCTAGCTAGACTTCGCCAACCTGGTGGCAGGGAAACCTGAGGGACGGACAGCCATCCCTATGGGGAGGGTCACCCTGAGTTCTACCTCTGGCTGCCTCTCCAGGAGAAGACTCAGATCCAGGACGCAGCAGGGCCCTGCCGGGGGCCCTGCAGGGTGAACCAGGCCTCCCAGCCGTCAGGCAGCCGTCTTCCTGCTGGAGGAAGATGGGCATATGTGGAATATGTGGACAGGGCCGCAGGGTGGCCCCATGATGACCCTGAGCAGGGGCTTGGCTCCCAGCAGATGTGAGGGCCTCTCGCTACTCCAGGTGACCTACCTCTATAGCCCACAAAATGGGTGTGGTGCTGTGAACTTGCCATTTGCCAGTTGTCTGGAATCGGACCAACCCAGCAGGCCTAGTCTCACATCACATGCTGGGGCTCGTGACACCGAACTGCAGGACTCTCTCAAGTGCTCTGGCTCCTTCTCCAAGGACATGCAAAGTGCTAAAGTCCTCCGGGCCTGTAGCCCTAGCGGAAACCTGAATTTCTGCAGAGCTTCAGAAGGGGCGTCTCGGTGACAGTGGGAATGCAGGCAGTGTGCTGTGTGCCCTGGTACTGGGGGCCTGTTCTCAAGCGAGCGTCCTTTTTATTCTTGTGAGATGAGCAGGGAGGGGTCAAGATAACTCCCTGTTGGCAGAAACCCCCTGATTTCAGGGAAGATGAGAGCTAGAGACACACGAGACACTGAGCGCTGAGAAGGGAACAGCGGGAAGACTGTCAGGAGCGCCAGGGCCTTAGACGGCACGTGGCAGGGAAGACGTTGAGGCTGGGTGCAGGTGGGTTCTACCACAAAGAAAACGGGACCTCAGATTATTGCTACAGGCGGGCGGATGAACGGGTCGCCCATGGACAGAGGGCCTGCCGGGGCCTCGCCCTGACCCCGTGGGGATCTGGGGATCCCGTGGCATCCAATCCCTTACACTGAAGGGAAGACCGGGGTCTGGAGGGAAGAGTGCATGTCAGGATGGGCTCCAGCTTCCCAGGGGCCTGCCGCCCGCCGGAGCACTTCCCTCCCGGCACGTCAAACTCAGCAGTCAGTGCTCTCTCTGGGGCTGCGGAAAGGGAAGGGCCCCTGGGGAGACCACCTGGTGCCCTTGCCTTATTTCTTAGGTAATGACATGAGTTATCAGAGAGGGACAGGGGCTTGACTGAGGTCGGCTGCCAGTGAGCGACAAAACCTACCCTCAGACCAGCTGTCCTGACGCCCAGGACTTCCCACTGCACAGTGTCTCCCAAGGAGAGGAAAGTGCAAGGAGACAGGAGCTCAAGTTTACAGAGCAACTGTTATGTGCCAAGTCCTTGACACACATTCTTTGCAGTCTCCACGACCTTGGAGGAAGATATTCATGTACCTGTTTAACAAATCAGAGAACAGGGATTCAGAGAGGCAAAGCAACTTGCCCAAGGCTACACAGCTGGTAGACGGCCATGCAGAAACTCAAGCCCAGGTCTGTCCACTTCCAAAGCCTGTGTCCTCGATCTTATCTAAGTTGGGTTTGGGCCCCGGAGCTGACAATGCAAGGATGTGGGGGGCGGGGGAGCCGGGGGCAAACTCCAGGCACTGTGCAGGCTTCCAGCCACCCAGTTGTACCAGTGACAAAGATCAACAGAAATGACCTTGGACAGCAGGACCTGGCCTCCTGCTGGCAGGATTTTTTTTTTTTTTTTAAGGTGTATTGATCCACACCCTGCAGCAAAGCCACACAAAACAAACAGCTGATGTCATGGCTCCGGTGTTGCTGAGATACCCACCACCAAACGGCTCCGGGCCAAGGCACCACTGGCCTCTGAAGCTCAGATGCTTCGATTGATTTAGAGACTTAGCCTCCCCCACAGCTCTAACAGGGAGGGGCCTCCCTAGCTGCTAGTCTGCCCCACCAAGAGAGGGACCCTCTCCAGACTTCCCAGCCGGCAGTCCGACCCTCCTCTCACCCCCAACCGCCTGTTTCTAGAAGCAGCCCCTCCTGCTGGAACTGCCTCTCACTGGGAGCTGAGACCAGCCTCCTGGGACAGCCCCATCTCTCCTTCGGGGCCCAAAGTCAGCTGTCCTGCGGCCCCGGTAGCCATGTTAAGCTCTGAGGACAGTGACTCTGCACCGTCTCTGCTCTGGGTCTGAAACTCCCTGGGGAGGGGTGCCGGTGCCAAAGCCGTTCCTGAGGAATGAGCACAGAGCCACAGAGAAGGGCTGGTTGGCCCCTCCCACAGTCTAGGCCTCAGGCCTCTGCTAGTGCGGCCAGACAGCAAGTCCACCTCCGTGCTGGCCACGTCCCGTTGTGCTCCTATTAGCTCAGGCCTAAGCCTTTTAAAATTTGATCTGAATATTGATTTTGCTTTTTAAAAAAAATTCCATTTTGCAAATATTAGCAATCCATAGTCGTTACAACGTTTCACAGCGTACGAACAGCCTCTTCATGTGCATTGTCTCCTCTCGTGCTTAGGACAGTTTGCTGGACCCCACAGACGTGGCTGGTGTGACGTGTCCCCTGGGGAGCCTGGCCACAGCAGGGGTCCCAGCGATGGTTGCTGAGATGAGCATTAGGAAGGCAGCGTCCCCTGTGGCAAGGAGTGATGGATACAAGACCATAGACGCCCAGAGAAGGGAATACCAAGTGCAGCCCCCAGGGGTGCGAAGGGCTTCCCGAGGGCCGCTCAGACCCTCAGGCAGGACTCCAGGAGCCAGAGTGACCAGGAACCTGCAGGAGGAAGGGAGAATGGGTGGAGGCTGTCTGGTTGGGGCAGAGTCACTCCCGAGGCAGAGGGTGGGCCAGATGTTTTGAAAGTCCCCTCACCAGCATTTGGGTCTCCTCATGAGTATTACCAACCCTCCTGACTTTTCATTGGCAGAGGAAGACATACAGGCTCAGCTAGGACGAGAGCTGAGGTCTCCCTGGTGCTCCCAAGCCGGGATCTTCGTCATATATGAACCAGGCTGGCCCACAGTCTGTCCTGAGCTCCCTTAGTGGGCTTGAGGAGGAGAAGGCCTGCCCCTGCCCCCCTGGGGCTCTCGTCTGGTTGGGGAGATGGGATTTCTCATTTTGTGTGAAGTCATGCGGGCAAGTGGATTCCAGGAAGGTTGGTGGTGGAAATCAGGCCCTGGAGACAAGCCTGTGGGTGTCAGTCTGGAGCTGGACGAGGATCCCATCTCACACGCCTGTCTCCGGGTTGTTTGGGAGCTGGGTCTGGCTGCAGCTCAGAAAGCAGGGCCCACCCCAGCCCAGGGGCCAGGTCAGTGGGCGGGTCCAGACAGCACCTGCACACAAGGGTCCACTGTGGCTGCTCGGCTGGCCCTGGGCTCCGCCAGCCCTTCTGGTTCCCGGAAAATGCTTCGCTTCTGGTAGTTCCAGGAGAGGCCTGTCTTGGCCAAGGCGACAGCCCCACACCCAGGCCTCTCTTGCCTAGTGGGGACCCTGGACTCCTACAACTCAGAGCCCTTGGGTCCAAGCCCCATTTCACCACCAGGTCTCTGGGCCTCAAGGACGTGGACACAAGCGAGCACTGCACACCAGGACCGGGACCAGAACCCATCGCTCTGGCCATTTTTTCAGCTCTCGATACCCATAGCGGGCTGCAGGGTTTGGACTCCGAGAGGGAAAGGGGCCGTCCTATCACACGGTCAATTGTGGCAGAGTCTGGGTGGGTGGCTGTTGCTAGGTGGCTGCTCGCAGTCCCTAGACCTCTCAGGAGGTCTGGGCCCCCTCAGTTCCGCTGTGTGGCCTTGCGAAGACCACTGTTCTCTGTATCTGCAGGCCAGGGAGATCCCCACTGTCAACCTGGCCCTGACATCCTGAGCTTTGAAGTCAGGCGTGGACACACTGGATGGGACAAGGAAGAGCAGCTCTGGAATCTGGGGTTGGACAGTCCTCTCTTAACCCAATGCCAGGCTGCAGCGGGGGGCCAAAGGCTCTGGGGCTGAGGGCTCCCCAGCCCTTGCCTGGGCCAAGAGCGCCACCTGGGGCCCAGTCTGTGGGACATACCTCCCACAGAGACTGCACTGCCAGCCTTCACTCACAGCAGGACCTCTGTGCCACCCAGTGGTAGGTGTTGGGATAAAGAAAGGATTCTGGCCTCAGACACGAGGGGGCTGTAATGGCAGAAAGTCCAGGGCAAAGGTGGGCCTCTGAGCACCCCAGGGCCCGGAGGAGAGGAATTACCAACACCACAACAACTCTTGGGGACTAGTTTTTGGGCCAGGTGGGGCCGGGCACTAGGACCCTTGAGGAATCAATTATGATTTAATGGAGAGGGGTGAAGTGGAAGTGGGAGCCAGGGCCAGACACTTGGAGCTGAGTCTTGGAGAATGATAGTACTTTGCCTTGTGAACAAAGGGCATTCCTTGCCAGGGACCATGCCTGTGCAAAGGCATGGAGGAGTGAGTATATATATATGTGTAAGCTTGAGCGTGACGGGAGTGAGAGGGGAGAGGAATTGCCAGAACATAAGGTCAGAAAGGTCACAGCCCCCGCCCCCAGGGCTAGTGGATACAGGGCTCTCCCCCCCCCCGGACCCCCACCGCCACCCCGGCCTCAAACAGACTGCCCATTGGTGGTCCTGATTCCTGGAGCCTCCCTCTTTCCCCAAGGGCAGGGGTAGGTCAGGCTGCCTACTATCTGACCCTAGGGGACGCAATCCTAGGACCTCTCTGGCTACTAGGGAGCCCAGCCACAGTCCTTGGATCAGGAGAAGGATCTGGGCTCCGGTCTGTTACCGAACTGTGGTCTCAAGTTCCTCTGTTGTAAAATGGGCATAATAACAGCGTGGACCTCAAGGGCTGTGGTGAAGATTCAATGAGAAAAATGCATGCAAAGCCACTTACTAGCACCTTGCTGGCATGGACTGATGATGTCAGTTAAAGGGGCTTCTCCTTCCCTTGGATTTAATTTGCTCTTGTTTCTCTAGTTTCCTAAGGTGAGACTTAGATGATTGATTTCAGATCTTTCTTCCTTTCTAATATGCGCATTCAATTCTGTACATCTCACTCCACGCACTGCTTTTGTAGCATCCCACAAATTTTGGTAAGTTGTGTTTTCATTTTTTAGTTCAAAATATTTGTAAATTTCTCTTGAGATTTCTCCTCTGACCCATGTGTTATTTAAAAGTGTGTGCTATTTAGGCCCTGGTCGGGTAGCTCAGTTGGTTAGAGCATCATCCCAATATGCCAAGGTTGTGGGTTTGATCCCTGGTTAGGCACATACAAGGAACAACCAATGAGTGTATGAATCGGTAGAACAGCAAATTGTTGTCTCTATCTCTCTCCCTTCCCCTCCCTCTCTAAAATCAATCAATAAAAAAAAATGTGTGTTATTTAATGTCCGTGTATTTTGGGATTTTTCCAATTATCTTTCTGTTATTGATTTCTAGTTTAGTTCCATTGTGGTCTGAGAGCAGACATGGTATGATTTCTATTCTTTTTTTTTTTTTAAGATTTTATTCATTTATTTTTAGAGAAGGGAAGGGAGGAAGAGATGGAGAGAAACATCAACATGTGATTGCCTCTTGCGCGTTGGGGACCTGGCCCTCAACCCAGGCAGGTGCCCTGACTGGGAATCGAACCGGCAACCTTTTGGTTTGCAGGCCGGTGCTCAATCCACTGAGCCACACCAGCCAGGGCTGGTTTCTATTCTTTTAAATTTGTTAAGGTGTGTCATGGTCCACCTTGGCGAATGCTCCATGTGAGCTTGCAGAGAATGTGTATTCTGAGGTTGTCAGATGAAGTAGTCGATCGATATCGATTATGTCCAGTTGGTTGTTGGTGCTGTTGAGTTCCACTGTGTCCTTACGATGTTCTACCCCCGGTCCATTGCTGGTAAAGGGGTATCAAAGTCTCCAAGTATAATAGTGGATTCATCTGTTTTTCTCTGTACTTCTACTAGTTTTTGCCTTTTGAGCGTCTTTCCCTCTGTTTATTTGCCATCCATGTACCTTCTTGCCCTTTTTAAAAAATTAGGTGGCTTGTTTTCTTATTATCAGGTTTAGAGAGCTTTTAACATTTTTATAGTTTTCTTTTACAGTTGTACTGAATACAGCTTCTTTCTTGGATATGTAATTTGCAATAGTTTCTCCCATTTGAGGCTTTTCTTTTTATTCCCCAAACAGTTCTTTCAAAGAGCAGAAGTTGTTAATTTTGATGAAATCCAACTTATCAGTATTGTTCATTTGTGGATCACATTTCTGTTACTGTATCAATTCTTTGCTTAACTCAAGGTCACAAAGATTTTGTTTCTTTGTTGCTCCTTCCTTTCAATTTTGGGTTCACATTATACTTTTGGTTTTCTATATTGCCTTTTTCCCCAAGCATTTGAAATTTTCAAATCTATGACACAGTTGAAAGAGTAGTACGGTGAACACCCACATACACACGCCCTTCTCCTGGGGCGCCTCAATTGCTAACATTTTGCCACATTCGCTTTATCTCCCTAGATACTTTTTGACCCAAGAAACATTTGATAATAAGTTGCAGAATTTTGTAACATGGACTTTTTGTAAAGTCCAAGCAAGCTATCCTGGAAATGTTCTTTAAAAAGCAGCAACAGTAGCACGTGCCATTTACTACGCGGGAGGGCAGCGCTTGCTCAGTGTGAAGGACTTGGAAAAACAGAGGGGTGACGAAGAAAATAAAACTTCCTCCTCCCTTTACTTCAACTCCGTGATAGCACAGGGGCTGCTTGTCGGAGATGTGGTGAGGGAAGACACACAGGGCTCAGATTCCCACTGCAGCTCCCTTCCAACCCCCACCCCCCACCCCCGTCCCGGGACAACTTTTTGCAGAACAGCCCTCAGCTGGGAGGCCTGGATCTCCTTATGTGACCTTGAGCCAGTTCTGCCTTCTCAGGGCTTAGCTGGTAAAAGTAGGTAAGAGGTGGTGACCTCTATTATCAAAGGGCTTGGCACCCCTCCCACCAGCACCCCAACCCCAGTCGGGCCTCTCCTTTATTTAACCCTTCGCCTCTTCCCGGGGACTCGGAATCCCAGCTGCTTTTGCCTGGAATGTCAGCCCCTCCTCGGCCAACCCTCCATCCTTCGAGGCCCAGCTAGGGGTTCCTCCCCCCAAACTTCCTCCTCCCATCATCCCATCCCTAGAGTCGCCCTTGCCTCTCCCTTTCCTTGCAGCAGACCACTGGCCTGCGGCGGGCCTGGCTTGTGCTGCAGGCTGCTTCGCTCTCCTCTTCCACCCGATGCTCAGGGCTCAGGGGAGGTTACCATGGCCATCTCACAGATGAGGGAGCTCATCTTCAGCACCCTGGCCCAGGCCAGCCACTCACACTGGGACAGAGCCAGGCCTGCGCGGGCCACTGTCCGTGCCTATGGAGACAGTGGAGCCCTGTCCGCAACCCCAGCGGCTGTGAACACAGAGGTCAGGCCCCTGTCTGAGGTACCTGGAATCTCCCCCCATCTCCACGAGTCTAAATCTGCCTCTTGCTTCAGAGTCTAGCTGGCAAGGTTGTCTCCTCCATGAAGCCTTTCCTGATTCCCAGCAAGGACGATGTCTTTATCTGGACACCTCATGACCTGGGATCAGTGGCCTGATTCTCCTGCCCCCCCCCCCATCCACACTCGGACCCCCGCTCCAAGTGCCCAAGGTCCTGCACTCTGGTGCTTAGTCAGCTTCATTCACTACATTTTAATGTTTTATTTTAATTTATTTGCATCATTTCTCTAATGTTTATTAATTTTCTCTTGCCTTCTTTTATATTGTATTTTTTTCCTACCAATGCATGTTTGTTCACTCTGTCAAAAATTTAGGAAAGAATAAAAATCACACACACACAAAGAATAAAAATCATCCCAAACTGTCCACAGATAACTATATGACCGTTTTGGTAAGTTATTTTAGCATGATCTCTGTGGACATATATATGTTGAACAGTTGAGACCACACTGTATAAACAGTTCTAAAGCCTATTTTTTAAAAAAAAATCTAACATTACACCGAGGACAGTTTCCATGTCATTGAAATTTACGTGGGCCACACCGACCAGGACGGCAAGATGGATAACAACTGTGGCAAGATGTGGAGGCATCTGACCCTGCACACGGCTGGTGGGAGGTGCAACAGGGCCTTCCCTCTGGAAAACAGTCTGGCAGCTCCTCAGACAGTTAAACACAGGATTATATGGTCCAGCAATTTCACTCCTAGGGACATAATATTCAGGAGAAATGAAAACATCTCCACACGAAAATTTGTACATGAAGGTTATTACCAATATTATTCATAATAGCCCTCAAATGAAACAACCCAAATGTCCATCAACTAATGCATGGTTTAAAAAGGCCATACATCCATACAGTGGAATATTATTCGGCCATAAACAGGAATGGAGTATTGATCCATGCTACAATGCAGATAAACTTGAAAATGTAATGCTAAGTGGAAAAAGTCAGACACAAAGAGAACATGTTACATGATTCCATTTTCGTTAAATATCCAGAATAGGCAAATCTCTTAGATACAGGGCGCAGATCTGTGGGCTGGGTTATGGGGAGAGGGAGGCTTGGGGACAAATGAGAAGGCACTGCTGACGGGTTTCATCGGAGGGTGATGAAAACATTCTAAAGCTGACTATGGTGATGGTTACAAAACTTGGTGAATACACTAAAAACCATTGAATCGCACACTTTAAGTGGGTAAATTACACATTACATGATTTGTGTGTCGGTAAAGCTGTTGTGATCAAGCGCAAAAGAAGTCCGGGAGCATTTTAGCGTCTCTAGACGCGATTCTTTTGCACAGCTGCGCCGTCATTTACTTAGATTTCTGCTGCTGGGCCTTTATGTTTCCTATTAACTCCTTTGTTTCAAAACATTTCAAACACCCTCAGAAATGAATTGAATAGTATAACAAACATTTGTGGCCATCACCCACTTCAATAATTCTCAACATAATGTTTGCTTTTCCAGGCATTGATTTGATGAACATTCTTGCGCGTAAATCTTTGTCCACATTCCACACTGTTTCCTTCCATTTACACTGAAGTAAATTCAATTCAAGCCACTTCCTCAAAGCTTCACAATGCGTTCCCAGAACGCCCCAGGGATGTGATGGGTCAGACTCTGTCCTGCTCTTTGGAGGCTCCCAGTCTGGCAGGGGCGGTGTGTATGGGACTGTGATCAGCAGGGGCAGGGGCAGCATAACCAGGGCTTGTCCTCCTTCTAACCCGAGAGCCTGTTTCCCAAACCTCCGCACGGCCCTTTCTTCCCTTGTGCCACACGGGGGCGCCAGAACCTGAGTCATGCACTGCCTCCTCTGGAACACTCCCACCAGCACCCCCGGTGAGAGGCTGGGGTGGTGGGGTGGGTTCTGTCCCCTTTCTCCTAGTGACCCTGGAAAAATGAAGGAGGTAGACCCACCAGTCCTGTAGTCTGGTCTCCCACCATTAGCCTGTTCTCATCAACAGTGTGTCCTGGGCTCCATTCCCCAGCAACTGCTTCTAGGAATTCCAGGGACCCATTTGAGCGCCCCTCCACTTTGGGTACCAGGAGAGATGAATGCCCATTAAGACAATTTTCCACATTTTTAGTAATTTTTTTTTTTAAAGAGAGAAGGGAAGGAGAGGAACATCAATGTGTGATGGCCGCTCACGTGCCCTTTACAGGGACGTGGCCCGCAAGCCAGATTGTGTGCGAATCGAACTGGCGGTCCTTTACTTTGCAGGCCGGGCACTCGACCCACTGAGCCACATCAGCCAGGGCAACTTTCCACTTTTTTACAGAGGCCTACAGGAGGCTGCTCATTACTGTAGGAGTAACTCAGGCTGCAAATCTGCCTGGTAGGTAAGGTCTGCCTCAGAGCTGCCCATGCTGGGAGCCACTCTGGTGTGGGCCAGTGTCAAGGACACCCCAGCTGCAGTAGCAAGTTCAGGGTCATGGGTGGAGGAAGAGAAAATGAGTCACCAGGGATTTCCAAAGGCCTGGCCTACCTGACGTCCAGCCCGGCTCAGATGTGGCCCCCAGTGGGCACAGGCTGCAGAGAACCGTAAGGACAGATGTTTCTGGCCTGAAGACTGGGTCAAGGGACAGGGTGTTTGCTTTCCTGAGAGGGCCTCTTCTGAGCTGGGAGCATCTCTAGTCTTGCAACCTCTCCTGTCTGGGCAACTCAACTGGCAGTGGCAAAGCTCTGGGCCTAGATGTCTCCCCCTGGGTTGCCCTTTCAGCTCTGACTCCAGCACTGCCCTACTGGCCTTGCCCCTGCTGTTCCCTAGTCCTCCCCGGGTGCCTCCTCTTAATCAGTGAACTGGCTGCAACCAGCCAAGCCAGAAGCCACGCCCCAGATAGCCCAGTGGTTCAGTCAAGAAGGGAGGAAAGGACTAGCTCACATCCTGAGCACCTAGCAGGGGTGTCAGACTCATTTTCACCAGGGGCCACATCAGCCTCGTGGTTGCTTTCAAAGGGCCGAAATAATTTTAGGACTGTATATATGTAACTATTTCTTAACTGCGAAGGAGCTGAAATTACACTCGGCCCTTTGAAGGCAACCATGAGGCTGATGTGGCCCCTGGTGAAATGAGTCTGACACCGCTGGTCTAGTGTATGTCCAGCTGGCCATGGGCAAGTCGTATCGTGTGCATTACCACATTTCTCTCTCACAGCAGCAGCCTCGTGAAGCACCGATTCTATGCTCATTGCACAGAGGAGGAAGTCAACGCTCGGCCCGGCGGTGTGAGTGTTCAAGCCCAGGCCGGCCTGACTCCTGCCTGTGCCTCCTCCCTTCTCCCCGCCTGCTTTCTGCACGCTCTCTGGATCTGCACACAGCGCCTCCCTCCCCTCCTCGTCCTCGCTGCCGCTCTGCTTGTGCACTCACCCACGCCCACCCAGTTGTACACGTGCTCCCAAGCTCACGAGCAGCAAGGTGGGTGCACACGTGTAGCCCAGCCCTGACGGGCAGCCCTGACGGCCACTTATTAGGCATGTCATCTGAACAAGTCACTTCACTTCTGGGAGCCTCAGTCCTCTCAGGACCTCTCATCGAGGTTGTTATGAGAACTGAATTAGATATTACGTGTAACACAGTTAGCACCTTGCCTGGCCAGAGTGCTCAGGAAAGGTTAGCTATTTTAAAATTTCAACGACTTTCATTATTATTGTATACATGCAGTTTTGTACACCCTCTACACATGTAACAAGCCACATGAAACGTACACAAGGTGGCCAGGATGGCCACGGATACCGGCACGCACACACGGAAACCCGCATGAAGCAGTTGGCCACCTGCTGCGTGACCTGCTGAGGGGCCTGAGCCTGCTCCCCTGGGGTGGGGTTGGGGGACACCTGTGGGACAGAGGACAGGGAGCCCAGGCGGGCTGGGAAGGAAGATTCATGATCAGTGTGTGGTCTGCAGACCTATCTAGGACCTTGTGAGAACCTTGAAGACTCTCTCTCCCAGTCACAACCTGCCCCAGACATTGTGAATCAGAACCTGCATTTAATAAGACCCTCAGGGCCCTGGCCAAGTCGTTCGGTTGGTCAGAGCATTGTCCTTACAGGGCACATACAAGAACCAACCAGTGAACACATAAGTAAGTGGGACAACAAATCGATGTCGGCCTGCCCGTCTGTCTCTCTCTCAGATCAATCAATAGATTAAAAAAACATAAGATCCTCAGAGCACCAAGGCAGATTGGGGGGAAGTGGGCAGAGCTGCTATCCCTGAGTGGGAGGGGGCTGGCCCTGGGCCTGTCCCCCTGTCTCCAACCTACGCTCATAGTAGGCTGCCGTACCTCCTGTGCCCTCCTCTGTGCTTGGGAGTGGTGCCAAGGTGTAAGGGTATCCAGCTCAGCTCTGGAAGGACAGTCTGCCCCTCTCAACCCTGTTCTAGAAGAGTATAAATAGTAAGTTTCTCCCTGGTCCTTCCCAGGCCTCTGATAGGCTGGGGGCTGGGAGCCACTTCAGGGCTCGAGCAACTGGAAGAGGGCGCCTTCCTTCAATCCCGCTCCTGAAACGTGTCCATACTCATCTGTGATTCTCCCACCCAGCAACACGGCAGGCCCGCTGCCAGAACTCTGGCTGACCTCACCTGCCTTGAGCGAGGTGTGGGCTTAATCCCTTAGGGCTTTGAGAGCCTGAAGCCTGGGCCGCTGCCCCCTCACTATGCCTGTTGGGGCTAATTTTAGGGCTGCCTTGACAGCTGCCTCAGCTCAACCTGGGTCAGCGCCCAGCCACTCAGTGTCGGGGTCAGCTGGGGTCCGCTGGAGAGTAGCCCAGGCCAGCCCCCTCTTTGGCTGCAATGGATAAAACTAGAATCCTTAGCCCCTGGCTACCATCTCCACTGCCTGGAGAGTGCCCCTTAGTGGCAACCAGCAGGATGGGATGGGAACTGGTCCTGCTCTCAGGCTCTGCAGATGGACAAACCAAATCCCATGGAAACCCAGAAGCCACAGAGATCAGGGAGCTCAGCACCTCGGGACAAGACAGAGGGGCCAAGGTCTTGGCCAGAGTCACAAGCAAGTGATGGCAAAGCTGGGGCTGGAGCCCAGGTCTCGTGGTGCGCAGCTGGGTTCCAGGGCTGGGTAGCAGCTCAGAGGGCCCCGCATCTAAAATAGCCCGTGGAGGTCAAGCCTAGTGTTAGTGACTTTCTGCACAGAGGTGGCCCTTCTCAAGGTCCCTCCCTGATGCTAACCCAATACATGCTTCTTGAGTCCCCGTGCTATGTCCAGCTGTCAAGGATTCAGGAGCAGATGACACCTGGGATAGTTGACAGAGGAAGGATTTTGGCCTCTGAGGACAAAGGAACAGAGTCTTTCCTCTGTCCCCAACACTCTGGTCCTTGGGTCCCTCCCTGATGAAAGGGACGTGGTGACACATACGGACTGGTTGGGAGCAACAGAGGAGATGCGTGGAGGATGAAAAGGGTGCTGGGAACTCCGGAGTGAGCTGTGCCCACAGGGCCGCCAGCAGGCTGAGAGCCCGGGCTCCTTCCCCTGGGGAACCTGGAGCCCGAGGGGCGCCCACAGACTTCACCCTCACCGCTTCCATCCCCGCTCTGTCCTCCACCCTGCGATGCTGCAAGAGAACAACAGGTCTTGAAGCCGACCTGGGACAGAGAAAAGGAAAATGCAAGCAGGGGTCACAGAGGGGAGCTGCGGTCCTCCCTCCTCCCCCAGCCTTTGCTCCTTCTGTGGCTTTTGTTCCTGCCTCTTGTCACGCCCTTCTCCCTGTTGTCCCCACCTCCCCAGCTCCCCATTCCTTCCTCCAAGCTCCTCTGAATTCCCTGACACTGGAGCCCTGCGTCCTGGCCCCTGGGATTTCCTGGACTTGTGTCCACGAGTGGGAGTGTGGGTGTGCACACCGGGCTTTGCAGCATATGGCTGGCGCTCCACAAATGTTGAAGCGCCCACTTCAAATCCTTCTGGACACAGGGCTATGTGTTTGCGAATAAACATATAAATATTGACTGATTCTCAAAGTACACATGTATCCTGAAAAAAGCCTTGTCTATCCATTCCACCTGGGTAACAAGTTGATTCCTACAGTGGCCTCTCCCGATGACTGACTCCAAGGTGGAGGAATCGCAGGATTAGGGAGGAGGGAGGCATTCCAGGCAGAGGGAATGGCTTGAGCCAAAGCTGGCATCTGGGGGGGTGGGGCTCAGCCGTCAGGGGAACAGCCTGGTGATGTGAGGTGGTGAGGCTGGCAGGGTCCAGATCAAGAAGCCCCTTGAATGCCAGGCCAAGGAGCTGACTTTATCCTGAAGGCAGTGGGGAGCCATGAGTGAGTTCTGGGCAGGAGGACAATGAGGCTGGATTTGCTGTCGGTAGGCTCGCTCTCCGGCCACTGCATGGAGCATGGATTGAAAGCAGAGAGAGTGGTATCAAGGAGCCCTCTGCGTTCGAGATTCAGGGGAGAGAAGATGAAGCATGAGGCTGAGAAGTGGACAACCCCCAGGATGTCACAGAGGGGTGACAAGGACTGAATGAAAAAGGGGATAAGAGCAGGGAGGGGCTGAGGAGAGGCTGTGTGATCTTGGGTTCCTGGCCCCAGGGACCAGCTGGCTGGAGGGGCCTTTGCTGAGGCTGAGAGAGGAGCAGTCGGGGGAAGACGCAGAGTTCCGCGTTGGGCTTACCAGGGGATGTCTGACTAGAGAGGGAGAGGGGTCAGAGGGCTGGGACCTGGCAAGTCTGGACAGATCCTCTCTGAGTAGCGTTCTCCGGACGCCTTTCAAGTGTCCCAGGTACCCCCAAACGGTACCAACCACTGGCCCAACCACTAAGGGTCTCCAAGACAGGACCTGGAATTGAGTCCCAGAGAAGGACAGGGGATAGGGACAGCAAAGGGTCTGACCAGGATGAGGGGAAGGTCTGGAGCTGAAGGATAAGGAATGCCCCCAGGGCGCAGAGGTGTGGAGCGGGGTGGAGTAGGAGCAAGCCAAAGGCGGGCTGGGCTGGCAGGACTTAGAGATCAGTCAGCCCGGGGCTGTCATCTGTCATCACACAGACAAGCAGAAGGAGTCCTAGTGAGGGGTGGGGACGGGCCAAGTAACACGGCGAGGCAGATAGATCATCAGCTCCCAGCTTAAGGCTGTCCCCTGGGCCACGCTGGCTGCGAGTGGTCAGCGTGATGTGGCTCTGAGATTGAGCTTCCTGGCCATGCCCAGGTGTCATGGGCTTGTCTGGTCCGGAGGGGTGCTCTGGGGCAGACAGGTGAGAGCCCACCCTCTTACCAAGCAGCACCCAAAACCCACTGCCAGCCCAGCTCAGCCCTTGCTATTACGTCCTCAGTCCCAGGACCCAGGCTGGCCTGCAGCTGGAGGAGGAAGCCACAGACCCTGACCTGGGGAACTCACGGCCCAGCACAGAGCTCGCCCCTGGAACAGGCTGCCGCGCATGTCTGAGGGCAGGGTGGGTGGGTGGGGACGGAGGACTATGGCATCACGCAATGTGTCCCACACAGAGTGAGCTGCAATGGAGGCAGTTTCCTTCAGCAAATGCTTCTTCAGCACCTGCTCTGTTCTAGGATCTCAAGACAGTGAACAGGCTCGTGTTGTAACTGGAGGCTGACAGTAAACAAATACATAGGACACTGTGACGTCGAGGAGGGACCAGCGGGATGAAGAAACACAGAACACGGCAGGGGTGCACACTTCAATGGGGAGTGCAGAATGGCTATTTGATAGGAAAAAACCCTGCTTGTGGGCCTGGTGGTCTGGGTGATTTTGGCCAAGTCCCTGCCCCCAACTTCCTGCCCCCATTTCCCATTGGGACTCAAGCTGAGCCATCTCTGAGGGGCCCACCTGACCTGGCTATTAGAAGGGCCTGAGGGGAATGACCAGTCTCTCCCACAGCAGCCAGCCCCACCCACCTGCTCCTGCCCACAAGACCCCCTCCACCCAGGACAGCTCAGCTCCTCCTGGCAGGGAGCCTAGCAGGAGCTGAGGAGCCTGGGCTGGGCACCACCCCAGATCTAGCCTGGCAGGTAGAGGTGATTCACCTGGGGGTGTCGGGATCCAGGAAACTGCCAGAGTTGGGGCAGGGGTCAGAGCAGAAACATGGAGACTCACTGGCTGGCCTCACCTGGGACGGCCCCGGCCTCCCTAAGGACCCTTCTGCTCTCCAGGGGGCCCATGTTGCAGCCGAGGAGTCACAAGGGACCTAAGACCTTGCCACTGCCTGTCCCCTCTGGGCCTCAGTCTCCTAGTCCACATATGGGGGAGCGATGGGGATAGATTATCTTTAATGCTCCTTCCGGCTCTGAAGTCCTAGTCCGTTGAGTACGTGGCAGGAGGCCCAGGGTCTCTCTACTGGTTCCCTGGAGGCTCAAGGCAGAGGGCAGTGGCAGATTCTGAGATGGGGGTGGGGTGGGAGAAGAATTGCCAGGTTTAGCAAGCAAAAATGTGAACTTCAGATAAACAACAAATAAGTTTTTAGCATAAGCATGTCCCCAATATTACTTATGCTAAAGAATTATTCACCGTTTACCTGAAACTAAGATCTAACTGGGTGACTTGCATTTTATCTGGCAACTCCGGGAGGGGGAGGTGATTGGGACTGGAACTTCAACTGAGGAAGGTCCTAGGCTTTCAGATGACCAGGGTTTTGGCCACCTACTTCTCTGCTCTTTGGATTCCTTATCCACGGACTTCTTGATGTCTTATTGGAGGGTAAGGGGATGAGGGAGGGAGAACCAGGAGCTGGGGGAAACCAAGAGCTGTGTAGAGAGGCAGCGAGGCCCCAGGCCCTCAGGGGCAGCACCTGAACTGGTGCCCTGAATCCAGCTAACTTCACATTGCTCCTCCATTGGGCAGGCGTGTCTCCCCACCGCCGCCTACACAGCCCAGACGCATTCCTGCCTCCACAGCCTTGCTCTCTTCCTGCCCGCTTCCCTTCTCTGCAAACTACCCACCTCAGGAACCCTCTTGGCTGTTTTTTAGCATCCAGACTGCCTCTTCTGAGTCCCCAGAGCACTGTCAGCTCATTGTCTGACATTGGCACAGAGCCATTCAATCAGCGGACCACCCTCTCTGTAGCAAGCGCTGGACACACAGCAGTGCTCCGGACAGACGCAGCCCCCACCCCCATGGCACTCACAGGCTAGTGTCGAGACATATACAATCACAAAATGGGAAGATAATTGTCCTTTCACAAGGACTCAGGAGTCCATGTGACTGGAGGCATCATACGGGGGGCGGGGCGGGGGCATGTTCTGTTTAATTCAGTTCCTACCACACAGCAGACTTCAATCAATCTCAGTGAAAGAAATGCAAGTGCTGAAGGAAAAGAGAGGAGGGAGGGCCTCCTGGGAGACCTTCCCCATCAGAGGAGGAAGAAGGATTTTTCAGATGGAGGGAAGAGCACAGGCAAAGGCCTGGCACGTGCAGGGAAAGACGGGGAGAGGAGGATCGGTACAGGCTGGGCTGAGAGGTCCCCAGGCACAGAGCCGGAACGGGGCACCTCGGTCACGTGCTACCGACCCATGACCTGGGAAGGCTGCATATCACCGCACACCGCTACTCAGAGAGTGGCCTGTTCTGTGGGGTTCCACGTTCCTGGAGGGCAGGGGCTGGGTCTTCCTCTTCTCTCTTGCCTTCTAGAAGGAGGAGACTGAGAACCCAACACAGGAGACGGGTCGCTTGGGAGCGTTGGGATGGATGGCTCCTTGAGGCTGGCTGAGAGAACCAGTTACACCATCGGGTATTGCTGGGCATCGAGTAGTGCTGGGGCAATTTTAGTAAGTGATCATATTCACTCAGCAATGTTAGGAAAGATGAGTGACTTTCTGCCCTACACGGAGGCCCCCGTGCCTCGTAGCATGCTTGCCCAGACCCCTTCACAGCCATGGTCTGGGATGATGCAGAGACAGTGGCAGGTGATGTCTACCTACTCGTCACTGAACCCCTACCAAATGAGCCAGGCCCCGACAGACGTACTCTCCAGTACCAGATTTAGAAAGAGAAACAGGCTTAGGGAGGTTAGGTGATTTGCCCAGGGAGTTCAGGTACTAGATGTTCAGGCTAAGCCAGGATTTCTCAGTGCTGAGGTTCCAGCTCAGTTACACTTAGCTGTCCTTATTTTTTTTTTAAAAATAATTTCTGGGACGTTGCTTATGTTTGGCACTCAGAAAGTCACTCCAGTTTTATGCCATTTTGATCTTTGCTATTCATGTTGCAGATGCTGCAAAAGCTGTTGCTTGTCTGTGAACCTCTGCTGTGGCTTTTGCCCAGCAGCAGTACATTAAGGAAGGAAGGAAGGAAGGAAGCAGGAAGGCAGGGATGAGGCTGGCTCCTTTGGGGGTTCACTGGCATTTTCTCTGGGTGCCCCACCCTTCCTCCAGCCCACAGCCCTGCCCTGCCCAGCCCTGCCCTGAGTCATGTGGCAGCCCTAGCGCACTTGGGACAGCTAGTCCCTCTGCATGCAGCAGTGTTCCTGCTCTGCAGCCCAGGCTTACACCACCCTCCCACACGTCACCCAGAAAGTAATTCACTCCCTCAAGGTATTCAACGGCCGCAGTCCAGGTCTACTGCTAGGCAAGCTTCCTCCTGAGTATGCAGTGTGCCATGTCTCCCCTGCTAGACCAGGAAGGCCTTGAGGACAGTGTGAACCCCAAGAAGGAATATATCTGCCAAGAAAGACTCCCCATGGTAAACTGGGACCAAATTCATAACCAGAGTCTAGCAGCCATTGCTGACACAGTCTTCCCACACACTCTGCTTTTCAGGGAAAAGCTACAGACTGAGCTGTCAACCTGCCGCACTGCAATTCTGCTGAGTCAACACTTGTAAGAGAGTTCCTGGTATAATATTGACCAATGGACTGAGAGACCTGGCCCAATCAGAACTGTACAGCTATATCCTCATTTGCATTTATACTGACCAATCAGCACTGCTCCGTAACAGCCAATCAGAATGCACAACTCTGACTAATCACTACTGTATGATTTGGAACAATCAGCTGCGCAAATTTGGATCACTCATTTGCATAAAAATGGACCAATCAGGAACCAGGGTAGGAACTTTCTCTATAAAAGGCATTCACTGGTGTAGCTCAGTTGGTTGCGCATCACCCTGCAAAGCAAAAGGTTATGATTCAATTCCAGTCAGGGTACACAGCTGGGTTGCAGGGTCAGTCCTTGGCTGGGATGCGTACAATTGATGGTTCTCTCCCACATTGATGATTCTCATTCTCTGTCTCTGCCCCCTTCCCCTCCCTTTAAAAATAAATAAAATCTTTTTTTTAAAAAAGACAAACTTTTAGCATCCAACAGAGGCTACGGTTCCCCATTTGCAAACTGCTCATCTGAATATTGACGATAGGGACCTTGCATTCTCTCATTTGTGTGCTCGATAAGCACCTACTGATCGTGGTGACTGGGAGTGTGGGTTGAATGCAATGGAGTGTGTGTTACACTTGGAAAAGGTGTGAATCAGTCACTACTGGAATTGCACAAGCTGGCCACTGTCAAAAATAACGCCCATTTGTGTGACTTCATTGAGACTCATTACCTGAAAGAGAGGTGAAATCCATCAAGAACTGGGTGACCACGTAACCAGTTTGTACAAGATGGAGACCCCCAAAATCTGGCATGGCAGATTATCTCCTTAACGAGCACACCCTGGGAGACAGTGATAAGAGCTAAACGTTATGCTGGCTTCCCTTACCACTAGGGTAACTTCCCTGGTCACCCAGGCAGTACAAGCAAGTTGGGGTTACCTTCACCTTTTCTACAAGTTGTATCAAATCATTTACTTATATTCTTTCATTTGTATTGTTCCTTCAAATAAAGTAATTTGGTAATTGCCTCCCCTCCAAAAAAATAATCACCTACTGTATGCCAGGAACACTGCTGGGCACTAGGGTACAGCTGCGGCTTATATACCCTGAGACCTCCGACTGTTTTGCCACCATGACAGTCCCTGGGTGTCCCGCCCAGGCCTCCTCATGGTCCATCAACTAAAGGGCTCATGTCTGGCAGATCACACACACTCCAGAAGCTCAGGCCATATCAACCCACCTCTTGAACCTCCTGGACTTCCCTGGCTTCTCTAGGTGTGTGCCTGGTGCCAGGCTAGTCCTCACAGGGGTGGACATGGGCAGTTTTACAAAGTAAAACTGGTGAATGGAAGGTATTATTGGGTTCAGACATGCACAAGACCTTGAGCGCCACTCTGCAACTCTTTCCTCACCGATAATCCTCGGAGTCAAGTTTGGCCGTGATAAATCCCCTTCCTTTTCTTCTACTTACTCCGGGATCCAGCCAGCCCTCTCTCTCTCTCTCTCTTCTGGTCTTTGTATCATGTTGGACTTGTGAACTTAGTGGCAGGGGCCCCTTCCCCGGAGCCTGTGGATTTCTCATCAGCTTCATCCAAGAACCTTGACAGAAGCCTGAGAACTTACAGTGGATGCTGCGCTAAGGAGCTCCATGAATTAGCCCATCTCACATCATCTCATCCTCCGACAGCCCTATAACATAGCCATTATTATCATCATCCTTATTTTACAGTTGTGGGAACTGAGGGTTATGGGGTTTAAGTAAATGAACAAGTGACGGAATCAGGATTTAAATCTGAGGTGGTCTACTCCAAACCGTTGCTCCTAATTCCTACTCTTCCCTGCCCTGCATTTGTGTTTGAGAAAGGCCCAGGCAAAGGCGACCACAGTGTCTACCGGCACCAAGTGGAGGAATATTTGCTCATCAGAGAAGGAAATGGCCCTGGTTAGTGCGTGAGAGCCTCTGTGGATATTATGTTGGATTAAGACATTCTACTGTTGACTTAAAACATGACCATCAGGCCTTGAGACTCCACCCTGTGGGAAGGCAGTGAGGTTCTTCCTGGTACAAGGCCCCCAGGGAAGGCATGTGGTCCAGGGCCTGGAGAGCGGAAGTGCCCTGGGCTATGGAAGAGAGGTCCTGACTCTCTCAGTCTGGATTTTTACAGGTTTTAGTGTCCACAGGGGTGCTCCCAAGTCAGGAAGAGGCAGGTCAGGAACGTGGAGGGCCAGGTTGCCATCTGGCAAGGCCTTCGTTCCCCTCCCCCCGCCCCGCCCACCGGAGGACAAGTGTCACCTGATACACCAGCAGGTCACGCACCACTCTGTTCATTTTCCTATGTTATTTCTGTATGAACGGCCTTGTGACATACAGCCTTTGTAATAAAAGATTTTTAAAGGATGCATTTTTAGATAAAATTTTTAAATGAACTTTAAAAATAAACAAACCTTTTAAAAGAATAGTTTTGCATTTACAGTAAAGTTGCCGAGGATACTTGTACCCCCTCAGCCAGTTTTCTCTGTTCTAACATCTTGTATTTGTCACAGTTATTGAACCAATGTTGATACATCCTTATAAACTAAAGTCCATACTTTATTTGGATTTCTTTTCCTTATACTTAATGTCTTTTTTCTGTCCCAAGATGTTACATCTCATTCATCATCATGCCTTCCTACCCGCTTTCCAGTCTGGGGCAGTTGCTCAGACCTTCCTTGTTTTTGATGGCTTTGGCAGTTTTGAGGAGTATTGGTCAGATATTTGGTAGACTATCTCTCAATTTGGGTTTTCCTGATATGTTTCTCATGATTAGATGGGATGGGTTCCTGGGAGTAAGACCACAGAGGTAAAACGCCATTCTCATCACATCGGATCGAGGGCACGTAAGGTCAACACAACTTCCCGCGCTGTTCCCGTTAACCTCGACCACATGGCCGCGGTCATGGTCACCAGGTTCCTCCACTGCAGAGTTACTAAGAGGATGCGTTCCGTGTCGTGCCGACCCAAACCGCTGAGATGGAGGGGCAGCAGCTCCGGAAGTCTGCGTGTTGGTGACCACAGTAACCAGTGGGAGGGACCCACAACGTGCAAGATGCGTCTCAGAGGGCGATGCCCTCTCAGCTTCAAGGGTTTGGGGCACTACCAGCTTCAACAGGAGGCGGGTCTTGTTCATCTCGGTGTCCCCAGTCCCCCACAAGGCTGTCTGTTGAATACATTGGACTTTTTCTTTTGCAGATGCATTTTTTTAGGTGAAATTCATTTACCATAAAATTAACCACTTTTTTTTTTACCCTCACCCAAGCACATTTTTTTTACATTGCTTTTAGAGAAAGAGGAAGGAGAGAGAGAAACATCAATGTGAGAGAGAAACACTGATTGGTTGCCTCCCGTGTGCACCCAGACCGGAGATGTTATATGCCTGGACCAGCGAGCAAGTCCACAACCTGGGTATGTGCCCTGATCGGGAATCCAACCTGCAAGCTTCTGGTTACAGGACAATGCCCCAACCAGCTGAGCCACACTGGCCAGGGCAAAATCAACCATCCTGAAGTGCACAATTCGGTGGCATTTACGCACTCACAGTGTTGTTCAACCATCCATTCTGTCTAGCTCCAAAATGCTTTCAACGCCCCAAAAGAAAACCCCATACCTGTAAAGCAGTGACTCCCTATTCCCCTCTCCCTTCAGCCCCTGTACCTATTCCAGATATTTCACATTAATGGAATCATAACATATATGACCTTTTGAGTCTGGCTTCTTTCATATAGAATAATGTTTTTCAAGTTCATCTGTATTATAGCATGTGTCAAAGCTTTATTCCTTTTTATGGCTGAGATGACGTGCGCACACACACACACACATACACGTCAATCACACTTTGTTTAGCCATCCATCCACTGATGGACATACATTTGGGTAGTTGCCCCTTTGGGCTGTTGCGGATAGTGCTGCTGCGAATATTCATGTATATGTATATGTATTTGTTTTAGTGCTGTTTGCAATTGTTTTGTGTGTGTACCTATACATGATTGGATGTCTTAAGAAGGTGATTTCTTCACAGGTTTTTAGGAAGCTGATCAAAATTACACAGGTGTTCTGGATAAGGGCATTTCTGTCTTGGGCCCAGTTCAGGTTGTCACCTTATCAATAGTGTGTGCAAAGACACACACACACATACCGAATTCACCCACACAAGAAGCCAAGAGGGAGAGCTAAAATTCATAGTACAAATATATAAAGAGGGCAAAGTATGAAGTCTTGTGTTAGATTTATTCAAATGATTGTTCAAGCAGAGCATGTGGGAGAACGGGTTTACCAACAATTACGCAAAAAGAAACTCAGAGTTGGAGCTGACCACAAGCTCTACAGGAGCCAAGGCAATGGCTACCGAATAGGCAAATGCCAATGCAGGCTGCATTAATAGAGGCACAGCATCCAGAACAGAGAGGGTGATTGCTCTACTGTGTTCCACACTCTGCCAGACCCGCCTGGGACTCCCAGGACTGGTGGACGTGCTGCGGTACACGCTGGATCAGGAGCCAGTGACAGCACTACAGAGGCCTGGACACCAGCTCCTGTGACAAAGGGGCAGAGGACTCTAGTGCAGGCAGTGTGGCCGGAGCAGTTGTCTAGGTTGCTCGGGGTTGGCAGGACTGGTCCCCGGACACCTTTTTTTTCAGGGTGTGCTCTGTTGCCTTGTAGGTTTGGGTGTATAGAATGAACAAGTGAAAGATTCAGGACATCGGGTGAGCCCAGGTGACTCTGGGGGCCAGGTGACTACCCTGGGGATTTCCAGTATTGAGAAACATATTTAATCTGAGGGACAGAGAGGAACAAAGATAATGAACATAGTGGTTTTGCTTTTGTCTCCTCCTTCCCCATTCCTCTTCTTCACCTCCTCCCCTATTGCTCTCCCCCTCCTTCCTCCCTCTCTTCCCCCAGACGGGCACCCGCACCATTCTTCCCTGGGAAGAGGCGGCCAAGTCCCAACACAGGTTAAAGATTCTTGTTACAAGGATGGGCTGAAGTCAGCAGGGTAGGATTTAAATGGCTAGGTTGTAAAAACCCAAGAAAATGCTTATGCTATTATGGTGAATGAAAAAAAGTGGAGTGTGCAAGTATATATCTATACACAGTAAAATGCATAGAAAAACTCTAGTATAAAATACCCCGAAAGCTTAACATCAGTTGTCTGTGTGGATCGGGACTGTCAGAATGTTTTATTTTGTGTTTTATATTTTTCTGCAGTTTTCAAATTGTTTGTAATGAAGAGGTGTTATTTCTACAGTCAGGGGGAAAAACCCCAACTTTGCCATGAATGACTTTAACTGGAATAGAAGTGGGATTCCATGGAAGCACTGAGTGTACCTGGCCACTTCCTTCCCAGCTGTGGGCTGGCTGTGTGGCACCTCCACTTCCTGTCCCCACTCGCAACGGTCCTTCTCGTCCCCTAGACCTCCCCACACAGGGCCTTGTTCCCAGCAGGCACTTGGAAAACTTGAGCAAACACATGATGCTTTGCTTGAAGAGCCATACAAATAAGTGACTCTGGAGTAGAAGGGACGGCCCTAGCTCACTCTCAGACTGAAAAGGCTTGCGGGGTAAGGAGAAGATGAGATGGGAGCAGCCGAGGGCGCTGGACCGCCGCCAGGGTGGAGGGGGCCTCTCCTCTCGCGATGTCGCTGCAGCTGGCTATCAGCCTGGGTGCACCTGCACTGGCAGGAAACACAGGCTGCCGGTGTGGGGGTTCTGAGGAGCCAGAGGCAGAGTGTGCAGCTCACGTGGTCTCCAGACATCACCACGTGAGCCTGGAGTCACTGAGCACCTCCCTAGTGCTGCCCTGGGCCGACCCTGTACACACATTCACCTAATCCACACGCCACACCCACGAGGTTGGCGTCAGTACCCATTTTAACTATAGGAAAACTGAGGCTCAGAAAGATTAAGCACCAGGTCACCTAGCTGGTATACAACATAAGTGCTCTTAACCACCAATGCGTACCACGCCATAATAGTCTACAGTACTTCAGCTTTCTGCTTGGTAAAATGGCCTGTTTCTTGCACTTCTTGAATTTGAGGTGGCCCCACTGATGGTTTGGTTATTACATGTGGTGACAATTTAATTGTGGCCTTGGAGAAAGAACGTCCTGCTCACTTCCTCATCTCTGGAGGACGGCAAGGTGCTGGAGGTGACTGTTGCAGAGACCCCTCCCTCCTAGCCCCCAGCCCTGGCTCTAAGTGGGTTGTTCTGGGCCCTGGGGGCAGGTGGTCCTTGCCGTGGCCTTGAAGATAGAGAGGAGAACCTCTGGAAGTTGCATAAGGCAGGTCTCAGCTCCCTGGTTGGGGTGGGCTCCTGTTGCTGAGGGCGTTGTGGTTAGAGCCTGGACAGGACAGCTGGGACTCCGCAAAAGGGCAGTTGAAGGACATGACCACAGAGGGCTTTTCTGTCCTTCAGACTCTAAGCTTCTACAATTCCAAGACCATCCGATATTGACAGGGGTAGTGGTGGGCAGTTGTTGGTGCCTTCTCCTACTTGGTCTGAGGCTTTCAGAGCCTCAGCCCATGAACTCGGGGTTGTAACCACAAGCATCTTTGCCAAATGCCAAGAACAGGACTTGTGTTCATGTGGCTCTCGGTGGTTCGTCCCCTGAGGGCGGGAGAGACCAGCCCCAGGGGTCAAGGCACAGCTCTCTCTGAACGAACTCTATAAACATTTACTACTATGTGCTGGGGAGAAGCGTTGCCTGGGCTGGGTGCTAGGGACAAGAGAGGGGTCTCCTGGTCCCTGTCCTTACATAGAGGCAGACCGACTCAGAGCCAGGGGCTTGATGCTAAGGCAGAGGGACATAGACGGGATACAGGAGTCAGAGGAAGGACCCCTAACTCTGGGGATATGTACCCAGAAACTTTGCGGAGCTGGTTCTTTCCTCTCTCCAATTCCAGGACGGCCTCCAACAACCTGTGGGACCCATGCTGCTGGCCTCAGAACAGCCACGGGTGTGCTGACTTTGCCTGCTGCCCAGGCCCCAGATACACTGAGTCACGGCAGCCCCACTCTGGTCGCTGGACATTGGGAGAGTCGCGGCTGCCTCACGGGGCCTGTTGGGTAACTGAGCAGAGGCCAGCAGTTGGTGGTTATTGAGTAACCACTGGGCTTCCTGAAACTTCAGGTTTCTTTCTAGACCACTTACCATCTTCCTCTTTCAGGATCAGGTTGGAGCTAGGGAATATTCACTAGCTCACATTCATTTATTTATTCATTCAATAGTCACTTGTTTACCATCTCCCCTGCTCCTGCCTGTCCTGAGCTTGGGGGATTCAGAGTGACCTCCGTGGGGCTCTGCCTTCCTGGGTTCCCTGGCCCCGATAATGGCACTACCATCTACTCCCACAGCCAAGGCAGAACTCTGGGCATCAGCCTAGACTCTCCCTTACACCCCCTCACATTCCCCTTCTGTTTCTCTGTACGACTCTGTACTTTCCTGTCACATCATTCATCAACGTCTATAGTTAAAGCTCCACTCGCCCATCTTCCCCTCCTAAACTCAAAGAAGACAGGGCCTGTGTATATCTTGTTTTCGACTGTGTTCCTGGCCCCTGGCACAGTGCATGCCACTTGGTAGATGTTCATTAAACATTGTTAAATGAATTAGTATGTCCCTTTAATTTCATTTTCTTAATATTCCTTGGAGCCATGCTCCCCACCCCCCCCCCCTGGGCCATGGTCTTTGCTCAGATCCCATCCTTCTCCCAAACTATTGAGCAGGCTCCTGGTGGACTGACTGCCTCATCTCCCCCATCCATCCCATTTGTGTTCCACGCTACGGCCAGCGTGCTAACACTACAGGGCCCCTCTGCCCTACTCACTCCTTTCGGACTCCCCATCACTCACAGGAATGAGGCTACACTTCTGGGATGAAAAAAAAAAATGATAGCAGATGTGACCGAATAGCCCATTGTGGAATTGATCAGGCAAATATGCAAAAACTTGCAGTGATGTTCTATAAACTGAAGATAAGAGAGGACACAAGGCAACAAGCCAGGGGGCAACTGTGCTAACTACGTGGTAGACGGGAAGAGATTGGGAAACACATTCTTGGATGACACGCCGCCTGCTCCTCCCTCCGCAGCAGAGCAGCATGCGTCGCACTGTCACTGATTGACGGCGTGCTCACTTCCCCTTCACTGCAAGCTCCGTAAGGACAAAGGCCACATCTAATGTACCTTGGTGTCTCTGGCAGCTAGCACAGAACTTGGCATATATGGGCACCCAATAAATACTTTTGGAATGAACAAATTAGAGGACTAAATGAATTAATGAATGAAGAACCAATGGTTCCAAAATAGATTAACAGACTAATCCCAACTGCCTACTCTTCTCTCAGGGACTAGGGTATTTCTGACTAGAGAGACCTTTGGCCATACCTCCAAAACACAGAACTGTCTTTCAAGCTAGGCAGGTTGAGGGCATGGGTTTGGGGGCCAGAAAGTCTACATAGAGTCTGGCTCCACCAATTATTAGCTGCGTGAGCTTGGGCGAGTAATCTACCCTCTCCGTGCCCCACCTTTGCCACCTGTAACATGGAAATAGAACAGTACCAATCTTGGAAGGTTGTTCTGACAAGAAAATTTATATGTGTGTATGAAAATGTAGTGTATATACATTTAATATACATACATGCACTCACAGATGCATATATAAAAATGAACTTTATATATACTATACTGTATATACTATATATAATATGTAGTATAGTTTAGATAGACAGACAGACAGATAGAACTATTTAAGTGCCAGCTATTACTGATGATGATAGGGATAATTCCTTAATCCACCCCATCAATTTTCTTTTTTCTGTGTCCACACCATCTGTTTAAAGTGGAATCAAGACTTCCGCCTTTATTGAGCAATGCAGCATAAAGCTGAGAGGGTCAGGCAGCGGTGCCTGCCTTCATTTCTGCCTGGTTGAGAGAGTAAACGAAACAATCAACAGAATCCCTGTGAAAGGATCCTACACACAAGGAGGAAAAAAATTGTTCTGAAGACTCAGATGAAGAGCTCATCTCTGAAACGATCTTCTATAGGAAACAGAATAAAACTCTAAAAAGCATTACTTTGAAATTCTCAAAACAAACATGTACCCCAAGAAGCTTTGATATAGTGGTTATTTGCTGGGTACCTCCTACGTGGGCAAAAGATATGAATAGAAATGGAAATGCAAATGGCTATCAAACATGAAAACAGATGCTTGCCCTGGTTGGGTGGTTCCGTTGGTTGGAGCATCCTCCCGTACCCCAAAACGCTGTGGTTTGATCCCTGGTCAGAGCACATGCCTAGGCTGCAGGTATGATTGATTCCTGGTTGGGGCACAGACGAGAGGCAGCCAATCGATGTTTCTCTTTCACATCGATGTTCTTCTCTCCCTCTCCCTTCCTCTCACTCTAAAAAGATCAATAAACATATCCTCGGGTGAGGATTAAAAAAAAAAAGATGCTTCATCTCACTCAGAAATGCAAATCAAAACTACAGCAAGACATGATTTTTCAACTATCAGATTGGCAGAAATCCAAGAGTTTGATATCACGGGGTTGTTGCGAGGCCCTTGTGAAGGGAGGTTTCCCCGGCACCCCCACCCCGCCTTCAGCAATGTTGTTCCATTGGGGTTTCCTCCACTCAGCTCCAGGGGTGGCCCTGACTGGCTGAAGCCCTCCAAATTTCTCATCATCTAGAGGAGATCATAAAATTATTGGGCGACCTTGGGCAAGCTACTTAGCACGCTGGGCTTTGCCTCCTCATCTGTAAAACGCCAGCAGTAGCGGAGACTCGGGGAAAGCAGCCAGGTCCGTGTCTAGCACATCTTCAATAAGGGGCACCTTTTATTGGCTTTGGTGATTGGACACTTATCAATTAAAATGTCAGTGTTTGACCTAATCTAAAGGCTTATAGAACTACAAACTAGAGCTCTACTTTCTTAATCATTACAGAAGATAAAAACAAGAAAAATCTAGACTACGTACAAAGAACAAAAAAGTAGCAGTACGGAAGCCCAAAATGAAAGAAGTAAAATGAGACTACATCAGTTATTAAATAAATAGGTACAAATAAATTAAGCTATGCTATTGTCAAACGAACTCAGAAAGGGTCTGGAGGCTTTGGCTAGAAATAATGATACAGATTTACTCAAGAGTTATAGGGTTGCAGACTGGAAACGCAGCTAAGCAATACCCAGAAGTTTTCTGAAGAAGAAAGAAAAGCTGAGGGTTCTTGTAGCAGAATGAGTCCTACATTCTTAGCCTCTGGACTGGGCTGAGATGGTGCTCCTCTGGACGAGGAGTGGGCTAGGCAATAGGTGTCCGGTGGTCTGGAGAGTCGGCATTCTTTCCTCACCCCTCCAGGGAGTAATTACAGGGTTATCTAGAGGTTTGATGTATGTGCCGGCAGTGACACAAGACTGGAAAGTTCAAAAGTTTAAGTTCTCAGGCTAGTTACAACAGGAATGGAGTCTTGCCTCATACCTCAGACTACTTCATTTTTGTGATTCAGCCGCTTGACTATAGCAACTCCATTTTATTTCTTCACTCTATTCCTCTCTATTGAAGGCAACAATTTGCACATTTTCACGTTGAAAAACAAAATTCAACTAGCCCATATGCTGCTTACAAGAAATATTTAAAATAACACAGGCTGTCCGAAGGTATTAAATATATACATGCACAAAATGAGATATAATAATATGAAAAGAAAACATGGGGAAGAGATCTCAGAGTAGGAAAGACATTTATTTATTTATTTATCTATTTATTTATTTATCTTTATTTTAATCTTCACTCAAGGATATGTTTCTTTTTAAATTGATTTTAGATAGAGACGAAGTGGGGTGGAGAGAGAGAGAGAAACATTACTGTGAGAGAGAAGCATCAGTTGGTTGCCTCTCGTAGGTAGTTCGACGGGGGATTGAACCCACAACCTAAGCATGTGTCCTGACCGAGAATTGAACCTGCAACCTTGTTGTATGGGTGATGCTCCAACCAAACGAGCCAACTGGCCAGGGCTAGACCTTTTTAATTATGACTCAAAATCCAGAAGTCATAGAAGAAAAGATTGATAAATTCAATGACTGAAAAACAAAAACGTCTACATTATAAAAAGGAGAAAAGGAAAACCCTCACCGCTGTGCCTCAGTGGGTTGGGCGTTGTCTTGCAAACCCGAAGGTGTCAGTTGGATTCCGGTCAGGGCACTTGTCTGGGTCGCAAGCCAGGTCCCCAGTTGGGTGCGCGCCAGGTCCCCAGTTGGGTCCCCAGAAGCAACCCATCCCTGTTTGTCTCGCACATCAATGTTTCTCTCCCTCTCTCTCCCTCCTTCCACCTCTCTCTACGAATAAATAAATACATAAAATCTTTTTAGAAACCTAAGTAAAGGTAAAATGATAAGCCGGGAAAAATCATTTTAAATTCAGGTAACAGACACAGGGATAATCTAAAATATTAAAAGCTAATAGGAGTCAGTAAGCCCAGGAACCTAATAGAAAAAATGGCAATAGAAAAGGAAATGCAGTGTACCTCAAATGGCTCTCTAGTTATACAATGCACTCCAAATAAGAGAAATACAAAATCATACTATGCGGAGATACGATTTTTCATGTATAAGATTGACCAAATTTTAAGAATTTAGAATCACGGGGTTGGAGAGACTGTGGGGAAACAGGCCATCTCGCACTGATGCGGGGTGCACTGGGACAGCCCCAAGAGCGGACAGTTTGGCAGTAGTCCATCAGGTTACAAACACACAGTCCTTTTGCTCTAATGATGACACTTCTGTGATATTTCCTGCATGAACAGAAAGTGTCTGGACGGTCACCCACTGTCACATTCATCGTTCATACTGACAAAATTGGAAACAGCCCAAGTGCCGGCAGACCGGGGACAGGTCAGGTGCACCGTGGTGTCTCTATACAATGGGGTCCCCTCCCGCCCCTCGGAAGAATGAGGAAGTTTTCAACACAGTAATTTGGAAAAAGTCCCCAAGCTACAATTAAGTGATAAAATACAAGGTCGTGCGCATTGTATGCTACATTTTGTGTTTAAAAAAACAAATAGAAATATTTGTATTTGTACAAAGAAACTCAAGGATACACGAGAAATTAATAAAACCTTCCCTCCAGCTTAGGCTGTGAAGGGAGGAGTGGCAACAGGGTAGTGGAGCGGAGAGACTTTTCTCTGTATATCCTTTTTACTATAGTTTTAATTTCTGAAACCTGTCAGTATATTACTTGTTCAAATTTTAAATAAAAAGGCTAAATGACAAAGAAGATTTACATCAAAGCACAGACAAAGCTATGTTAGGGAAGTGCAAAGGAGAAAACAATAACAGTGAGATAAGAAATCATTGAAATTCTGGCTAGGAGCATTACATGGAACAAGAGGAGGTACTTTCATTTATTAAAATATATAATACTCCATAGTGAGGAAGGCTTTTATGTATTAAATAATAGAGCAACAAAATAGATGAAACACAAATAGAAGAGAGGTTGATATAAACACAAAAGTAGTATCATGATCAGCTGGGGAGATTATATATAAATTTGCATTATTTCAATCTGTACACATCATTTAAAATACGTTGTGTATGTATTATGTGTATACATAATAGAACATATATAACAACAGACCAATTAAATATCAAAAGGTAGATCCTAATAAGAGAACACACATATTCTCTTTAAAAATCTATAGAATTTCACCTATACGTGGAACCTGATCAACAAAGCAAACAAGAAAGCAAAATATAACCAGAGACATTGAAATAAAGAACAAACTGACAGTAACTAGAGGGGAGGGAGGAGTGGGATAACAGGAGAAAGAAGGGAAAGGGTCAAGTCCAGGAACAGGAATAAAGGACCCATGGACAAAAGCCAAAGGGCAGCGAGGACTGAGGGTGGGAGGTGGGGGTCGGTGGGGCGGGGGAAAGCTGTGGCAAGAAAATGGAGACAGCTGTACTTGAACATCAATAAAAAAACATACAAAGTAAATTCTAAAACATAATATATATATATTCTATAATATATATATAATAATACAATATATAATATACAAACTATCGACTTTAATTAAACCAATGTCCCTACATTTCTGAAAAAGAAAGAAAGATAGAAAGACCCCCAGCATGAAAGAAAAGCCCGAGCAAACACAGGGGCGTGTGTGGCAGGACTGAGTGGCTGGGAGCGTGAGACACCCATGCAACTGGGGCGTGGAAAGCTGATGGGAAGTGGGGACAGGGAGTGTGAAAAGGCCACGGGGGCAGGTCACAAAGGGCCTTGAATGCTTCCTCCTTCTGTGGGTGGTGGAGAGTAGCCAGAAGTTTTTGAGCAGGACCATGAGGTTGGACTGTCAGAGGGTCAGCTTCCTGAGCCCCTCTCACTGAGGTGGGAAAGAGGGGTGGTTGGGGGGTGAGGGGATTCCTTAAGCTGGCGGGCTCCTAGGAGGACCTGGAGAGAGATGGTATGGGCAGTGCTGGCTCTGGGGGCCTGGGGCTGGGGCGAGGGGTGCAGCCCTGAGCCTGCTTCTCCTCAACCCATTTCCTACTTCCTGCATGGCACCTCCTCACCCCCTTCACGACCGACCGGGGAGGGACTGGGAGGCAGCCCCTGGCACCTCCCCAGTCACCATGAGGCTTTTCTATCCAGCCATCTGGCCCAGCCCCCGCAGGGGCCTCTGTGTTCAGGTCTTTGTGTCTGCACAGTGGCCCTCTTTGTCCTGAGCAGCATTCCCCCTACCCCACCCCCACACCCCCACACCCCCACACACCTCCCCTCTGCCCTTCACACACACTCTTTCCTCCTCCTCTCTCTCTCTCTCATAGCCCCCCCCCTCACCTGTGTTACAAAAACACCAGACGGGGTCAGGGCTCTAATCCTGGTTTCCCCAGCGGAGTCTCTGAGCAAGTCATTTTGCTTCTCTGAGCCTTAGTTTTAGGTCTGTGAAAACGAGCTGTGCAAGAAATCAAACTCCTGGCAAGAACTGGTCTGCTACCCAGTGCTGCAATGCTGAGACCTAAATTACAAATGACACCCAAGGGGACCCCTGCCGAACCCTCATGCTGTCCACTGGACCACCTGCTTATTTCTCCAACCTCATCCTCACCACTGCCTGGCCAGCTGGTGGTCGTCATTCTCCCATTTGACAGATGAGGACACCAAGGCCTGAGGACAGATCTGGCTTCATGGGTGTGTGACCTGTCCAGTTACACAGGGTCCCACACATTGAAAGCCCTGCACTTGATTTAATGCTCTGCTACCCCACCTTGAAATTCTTACTAGTTCTTGAACAAGGGGCCCACATTTTTTTCTACCCCGGGCCCCAGGAATCGTGTGGCTGGCCCTGCTTGTGGGGAGGTGGAGCAGAGGCTTGCTGAGGCCTGGACCAAGCTTCCTGCCTCCAGGGCTGCCTCCCCTGGGTACCTGCATTCTGGCATGCTGACAGCCAGGGCTTCCAGGCTGCATTTGGTGTCAGAGGCCTGGCCCCTGCCTGGGAAACCTGAGGAGCGCAGTTCCCGGTCGGTGAGGGAGGCAGGCTGGTCCAGGCCTCCAGAGAGCCAGCAAGACGAGGCTGCCGGAGCCAACCCTGCCCTGTGTAACTGGATCCCCGGTGTGGGTCCAACGCCATGTCTCCGCCGTCACTCTGGGAACTCAGCAGGACCTTCCTTCCAGGCAGTTTGCAGTCCCAGGGCCAAGGGACCTACTGCAGACACACTGTGCCTTGGGACATTAACTTCCCTTTTCTGAACTCTAGTTTCCCCATGTGTAAAATGGTAATGACACCTGCCTGCTGTGGTTCTGGTGAAGATTAAATGAGATACTTTAACATAATGACTGGCACAAAGAAGGTGAGCACTGGAGTTCTTACTCTGTTACTCCTGGAGGCTCACCCTGTGCCCGGGACAGGGCTAGCTGCTGGGCATTGGACTGTGAACAGGCCTGCCCTCGATGAGATCCCCATTAGAGGGAGATAAACATGACGGTGACAAAAGGGAGTGAGTGTTGTGACAAAGGGAGGTACCTGATGGGGCACCTCGCTGAGCCTTCTCATGTTGGGGAGCCATGAGAAGGGAATACAAGCATGAAGGGGCATTGCAGGTAAACTGAGCAGCAAGTGCCTGGCAGGAGGCCAGCAGGGCAGCATGGCTGGATCAGAGGCACGGGAGGGGAGGAGGGAAAGGAGGAGGGAGGGCCTGGCCTCGCTGGCTGCAGAGCTGGTCTTTATCTTGAGGGCGTTGGGACCGCCAGAGGGTGTAAGGCAGGTAATGCTTCGGAGGGGTGACAGAGACGCCAGTGGCCTGTGAAGAAGGGCTTGGAGGAGTCGCATCTCAGCTCAGCGAGGAGGCGGAGCCAGGGCCCAGGCTCCCCTCCCAGCACAGATTCTCAGAGCAGGCTTCTCAGGGGAGCTGCCAGAAGGCGGCAGAGGGAAGATGAGAAGGCTCAAGAGAACCAAATTCCTCCTCAGGGCTGGTGAGCGGGAAGCCTCCTAATACATGGGAGACATGCTCCTGGGGTGCCCTTCTGTATCCCAACCTGCTGCTGTTAATGGAACCCCTCCCCCCCAAGCCCCTCCCCCTCCCACGTGGGGACCATTAGGTGACGAGCCTTCACCACTAGCCCCCCTCGGCAGCTAGGTTGCAGGGAGGCCGCGGGGTGTCATTCCACCCTTCAGACCAGTTTGCTGTGGGGCCACGTGCTGGGCCTCCATTTCCCGGCTGAGTCAATGGATCTAAAATCTTTTAGCTACGAAAAGTTCTCTATTTTTTAAAATAAACTCTTACCAGAAAATGTAAATACCTACAGATAAAAGCTAAGGTGCTTGGGTTGAAGTGTGATGGGGGTTCCTCAGGCAGCCCCGAGAAAGGGGGAACTCGGCTGGGAGACTGGAGCCTGCTGGACTTGCTTTCTAAAGGCCAGTGATGAGAGCATCTGGGGAGATGCTGGGAGACTCAGACTTGCGGGCCCTCATTAGAAGCAATGCTAACCCTCAAACCCAAGCAGCTCAGGACAGCGGGCAGAACCCTGAAAAAAGATGGGCCAGTGAGAAATGGATTATTATTATCATTTTGCGTAAGAGGAAACTGAGGCTCCAAGAAGAGTCTGAACCTGAAGCTAAGGCCGTGGAGTTCAAGGACAAGCAAGCCCCTTTCCTCTGCCCCTCAGGCCTCACTGAGTCTCCTGCTGTGGGCTCAGACCCTGTGTGTCTCGGGGATGCAGTTTCTTTGGCTATAAAGCAACAGAGGTGAGCTGGAGCAGGAGCGGGACCCTGGGTCTCCACCCTCCAGTCAGCTGGAGGCCGAGGCAGAGTCTTGGGTCCTCGTCTTGGTATCCAAGGATTTTTTTTTTCTCTTGGCCTAAATAGCAGTTATAGTAGAAATCTGAAGGGAGAAGAAAGAGGGGGGTTGGTTGGACCTCCAGTGCCCAGGGGACTTCCCACACTGGGACCCTAAGGCCCAGGCTCCATAAATAGGGGCCACAGGGATTCCTAGTTCACTAGAAGCTGCAGGGACCAGCTTGGACAATAGGTGGAGGAGGCTGGACAAGAGGCCTTTGTGTCTTCCAGGCGGAGGTCTCCAGAGCTGCAGAGGTGGCCCAACCACACAGGGCTCTGTGTGCATTCTATCCCTGCTCTTGGCAAGGCTGCAGCCAGCACCCTTCCTGGGCCCCTCTCGGGGCCAGCAGCCAGATGCAGTCAGCTGAGGAGCCCAGCAGGACCAAGGCCCAGGGCCCTGAGCAAGCTCCTTGGCTCCAGAAAGAGGCCTACTGTGCACTCATCCAGACACTGATTGTGCAAAGCCCCGATGGATGGATGGACACTGGTTGGCAGGAGGGTGAGTATGATTGCCTCTTCTTCACAGAAAAGGAGGCCCTGAGAGCGACTGGAACTAGGTCAAGGTCACCCAGAGTCAGTGCTAAAGCTGAGCCACAACCTACCCTCCTGGCACCAGAATGAGAGAGAGTGGGACATTCATTCATTCATTAATCCATCCATTCATTCACACTTTCAACAATTCCTGGGACCTCTGCGACGGCAGTAGGACGAAGGCAGACCTGGTCCCTGCTCTCCTGGAGCTCACAGTGGGGGAAAGCGTCCTGGACGGCGGAAGGCCGTCAGAGTGGGCTTGAGGGCAGAGAAGGGGTGATACGTGAGTGCCTGGAGCACTCTGAGCCAGCAGCTCAAGGGAAGCAGCTCAAGATGAGGGGACAAAAAGAGAGGGGTGTTCAGGAAATTTCTAGGTACTCCCTCTGAATGAGATTAAGCAAAGGTAGCATAGATGAAGCTCCCCCCACCCTCCTCTCGGAGCTGGAGAGAAGCAAGACCCTGATTTCCCACCTCCTCTACCGGCTCTCAAGCAAGGGAGGCGAGCTTTTGAAGTGAGCTCTAAGCAGGTCCCTGGGAGGAGAAGGAACAGGTTCTGGCGAGATCTCGCGGTGGGCAGTGACAGGAGCCACACAAGCACTACACAAATTTTGCAAAATTTTAGCGTCTCTGAAGACCTGGTCTGGCGGTAGGACGGTCGCCGCCGGCTCCTCCCGGTGCAGGACTCGGAGACGCGCTGACCCTGCCGCTCCACTGCCTGGCAGCGTCCCCATAGGGTGGCTGGGTGTCGGCACGGGGCGGAGCGGTTCCAGAGTCTGTTCCGAGTCTGTCCGGCCCCGCCTGACCGGGTCGGGGCGGGAGCTACGCCGTGTGGCGAGCAGGCAGGCGGGCGGGGTCCCCTAGCACGTGGGTCCCTGCTGCGGCGGCGGCGGACTCGGGCGCGGGCACCTAGGAGCGTGGGCCGCTGCGCGGCGGGTGGACGAACACCCGCGGAGGTGAGTGGCGGGCCACCTGGAGGGCCGGAGGCGGGGAGAGGTCGGCGGGCGCCGCCGGGGGCGCGGCGGTGCCTACTGGACACTGGGAAGGCAAAGCCGTGCGCGTGTGGCCGTCCGAGTGGGGCACGGCTGCGAGCCGGGGGAGCGCACGGGGGCGTCTGAGGTCGAACTCTGTCTTCACTGAAGCATCGATCTCGGGGAGTGTGGACGGACACCCCGGTGAGTGTGTGTCCGCGTATTTGAGAGAGTCTGTGTGTAAGTGGGTGAGCGCGTGTGCCCTTGCGGTGCCAGTAGCCGAACTTGTGGAACTTATCTCTGTGTGTGTGCGTGCGCGCGCGCGCTCTGAAGAGGGCGCCCTGGAGGCGGCAGTAGGTCCGCGAAGCCCTGGAGGCCAGCTCACTCCAGCGGCAGGGCGCCGGTGAGACTAGGGGGGCGGCGGTTGGGGCAGTGGCCTGGAGGACAGTTAAGCCTCTGTTAGGGGACTTCTAATCTGGCCAGGGGTGCTGTGGGAAGTCGGTCTGGGGAAAGGCAGTTCCCTCCCTCCACTTCCCAACTAGGGTTGCAGGTTTGGGCCCCCTGGCTCCAGGCCTGAGGCTAGGCCATGCTGTGGACTGGAACTGCCAGTTTGGGGTCTGTGGGCCTGGTGGCACCTGCTCCTGTCAGCCTGGTGTCCTTGGTGGCCCTGGGCCCACAGCCTGAGGTGCCTGGTTTGTTTTGGATCTAGGCTGGAATAAAGAGGAGTTTCTGAAGGAAGGGTGAGGCACCAGTTGAAGTCTCAGTTATCTGGGTGGGTAGAAGTGGTTGGGGAGGAGATTCTTTGAGCAGACAGGGCCCACAAAAGCTGTTTGGGGAATCAGAGATCTATATTCCAATCCTGCCTTGGCCATGAGACCCTGGCAAAGGCATGTCCCCTCTCTGAGCCTCATGGCCTCATCTGTGAAAGGAAAATAAAAATTTGAGGGCTCTTGAGGAGGTGTTGTGTGGGTGCTATTCAGCACCAATGTCTTCTTGGATAGACTCACAGCTTGAGGCTGGGTTTGGGGATGGGGTCAGTCCCTAGAGGGAGCTTCCTGAAACCCAAATCCCAGCTGTTCTCCCGGGGCTAAACGTCCACAGGACCCAGCCTGAACCCCTCAGCCTGGGACTCAAGGCCTCCAAGAACTGGTCCTTGCCAACCTCTCCCTCCTGACTCTTCACATGCTAGTAATGCGCGGAGTCTGCTGCACGCCCTGGGCAGTTTCTTGCCTCTGGATCATTGCATGTTCTATGCTCAGTGCTTGAAATGCCCTCCCACTGTCCTCTTCCTCAGTTGGAGAACTACCCAGCCTTGAGGCTCAGCTCAACTGTCTCCTCCTCTGGGAAGCCTTTCTTGGTTCCCCAGCTGGGTGGGGTTCTGGGATTTTACAGTCCCAGTGCTGACAGCCCTGCTCCCACTTGGACTGTCATGGCCTCTGCCTGTCTCCTCTCCAATCCCCAGGTCTGAGGCCCCCTGGAGGGCAGGAGCGAGGGCTTACTTCTGTGTCACCAGCACCCTGCACAGGGCTAAGCTGCACTGAGGAAGCAGCAGCAGCTCTTATCCTCCGCCCCTGTCCCCGGCTCCCCCAGGGAAGGCTTGTCTACAGTGAAGCTCCATGTCGTTACAAAGAAAGGGAAACCAGAATCAGGTCGTGGGAGTGGGTGGCACAGCTTGCCAGAACAGTGTGTCCTGAGCACTGCGAACCCAGAGTGTGCAGGTTGAAAATTTGGATTTCATCCTGAAGGCAATAGGGAGCCATGGAAGTTTTGTGAGCGGGGGAGAGTCATGGTCGGAGCGCCACTTCAGAAAGCCCTCTCTGGCGCCAGAGTGGAGAACGGATGGAGCAGTGCTAAGTACATGGAGGTCAGGGCATTTGTGACATTGACACCAGAGGCATCCAGGCATTGCTTAAACTCTGAGCCCTTACCCCCTTGTTTGAACACTTCCCTGGCCCCTCAAATGCTTCTGCTGAGGAATTTGGGGACACTTAGGACTCTCCCTCCCCCAGTGGGAGGCAGGGGACCAGCTAGTGATCTCATCCTAGCTCTGCCCCCAACTTGCTGGGTGACACTGGGGCAGTTTCTACCCTACCAGCCTCTAGAAAGAGGTCAAAGCCAGTAAGGTCCTGTGCTGAGAGTTCATGCATGGGGAGGCCCTGGCATGGACCTCTTCTTCCTGCCTTCGGCTGCCCTGGGGTCTGGCCAAGTGAGTTGGAGGAGCACAGTGGGAGACCTTCACAAATGGCTGTCCAGCTTGGGCTGCAGAGTGAGGCTATGGCCCCTCCACACCTGTCCTCCTACCCAGGATGCACAGGGCTCTGAGGCTTCTGGATCTCCCAAGCACCAGCTAAAAGAGTGTGAAAACATCACTAAGACCTCATGGGCCACCCGTGGCTGCTTTAATTTGTCTTCTTTCCTGGCTGTAGCTCTTGGAGAGGCCACTGTGCCCCTCCAGGTGTTGGTTCGCCATCCGTAAATAGGACATCGTGATCCTTGCCTCTTCAAATGCAAAGTTACTATGAGGATTCTTTTCACTTAATTTTTTTTGTTGTTGTTCAATTACAGTTGTCCCCATTTTACCTCCATTACTCTCCCCTCCCCTACCCACCTCCCGCTTTCACTTTCAATCCTCCCCCCATTGTCTTTGACCATGGGTCCTTTATACATGTTCCATGACTTGACCCTTCTCCTTTTTTCCCCCTTATCCCCCTTCTCCCTCCCCTCTGGTCACTGTCAGTTTGTTCTTTATTTCCATGACTTTGGTTCTACTTTGCTCGCTTGTTTGTTTTGTTGATTAGGTTCCACTTATAGGTGAGATCATATGGTATTTGTCTTTCGCCGCCTGGCCTATTTCACTTAGCATAATGCTCTCCAGATCCACCCATGTCATTGCAAAGGGTAGGAGCTCCTTCTTTCTGCTGTGTAGAATTCCATTGTGTAAATGTACCACAGTTTTTTGATCCACTCATTTCCTGATGGGCACTTAGGCTGTTTCCAGCTCTTGGATATTGTAAATAATGCTGCTATGAATATTGGGTTGCATAGGTTCTTTTGAATTGATGTTTCATGATTCTTAGGGTATAATCCCAGGAGTGGAATAGCTGGATCAAAAGGCAGTTTCATTTTCAGTTTTTTGAGAAAATTCCATACTGCGTCCCACAGTGGCTGCATCAGTCTGCATTCCCACCAGTGGTGCACTAGGGCTCCCTTTTCTCACTATGAGGAATTTTAAGATAGTGGTCATAAAAGGGCTTTATAAGCTGTAAAATGCAATGCACAGGGGAGAAGTGTGACGCTCATAGACCTAAACGTATCTTGAAGACAATAACAGAAAATGGATGCAATAGCAAGGGATCACACTGATTTGAGGAATTTTTTAAAAAATCATTCACATTTATTTATTTATTAGAGAGAGGGAAAGGGAGGGAGAGAGAGAGGGAGAGAAACATCAGTTGGTTCCCTCTCATATGTGCCCCAATGGGGGACTAAACCCAAAACCTAGGCATGTGCCCTGACCAGGGATCGAACTGGTGACCTTTCGCTTTGTGGGATGATGCCCAACCAGCTACTCCAGTCAGGGCTGGTTTGGGGAATTTTAACTGTTGAATGCCTTCCTCTGCCTATTAGTAGTAACTTATAAATGTTCCCCCACCAACCCTGTTAAGGAGGAGTTATTATTCCCATTTTGCAGATGAGGAAAGAGGAACTCAGGAAATAAGATTACAAAGCCAAGGTAAAAGCTGGGGCTCCTGCCTACCTGCCCCAGCTTAAACCTGCCCATTCAAGACAGAAACTCTATCTGGATGCAGCCTGGGTCTCTGGCTTTCAAGGTGAAGGAAGTTTGAATTCTGCCCTGGAAACCCGTCTTTAGGTCTTGCTTAGGTTCCCCAGGTGCTGATAACATAATGGCCAGTCAGGCCTGCCCACAGAACTAGGGAAGCTTTGTTGATCTGATGACAGGAGGTGCAGGTGCCCCTGACTAAACCTTCCCTGTCCCTGAAGTGCCTTCTGTGGACCTGTCTGCTGTGCCCTGTGGCCCACACCTTCTTCGTGGGCTGCCCTTGTGTCCTCAGGCCTGACGGTGTGGAGGCTGGCTGTGGGGGCCTGTCTGACCTCTAGTCCCATCCTGGAGGTCAGTTGCAGGACTTGGCCAGGCCAGGCCTGCTTTCTCTCTGTGTCCGCGTCACCCAGCACAGGTCGGGCTGAAAGAGATGCCGTGAGCGTTTGGGAAGTGAATCACCAGGTGAGAGCTGGCACAGAGTGGGAGCAGAGGGCCTTGCTCCATGGAGAGCTACAGCTGGTTCTTGGGCAGAGGAGCTCCACGCTGCCCTGCCACACCAGCTCTTAGCTCTGAGTCATTGCTGGTTCAGGATGAGTAACGAGAGTGCCCGCTGGGAGAGTGGGCAGCCTGGACTCTCTCGGGCAATTCCTTCCTGCTTGGCCCTCGATCCTGGTACCCTGTCACTGTTATTGCAGTGACAATGACACTGCCTAGGCACTGGAATATGGGAGGAGGCCCCCCCCCCAGACTTCTTGGGGCCTGCATGACCCGCCGCTCTCCGCCTGCCTCGGAGGAGGTTCCTCCATCCTACCCATCTGCCACGTGGCACCATCTTTGCAAAAGTCAACTCCGACAATGTCCTTCCCCACATAAGCCCTGCCACGGCGTTCCAATGTCCTCAGGATAGAGGCCACATTCCTCGGCCTGGCATTCCATGTGAGTGCTGCAGCACTCCCCCGCCTCCCCACACACATTCTGTGCCACCTAACCCTCCCCTCCAGCCTCACATGACCTCTGGCTGTAGGTAAACAGCCCACACTATCATACCGCTGATTCTTTGTACCAGCTCCCCCTTCTGCCTTCAACGCCCCCCTACCCCTGTGTGCACCTAACGAGGTCCCAATCATCCATCAAGTCTCAGCCCAAGTGATCCCTCCCCTGGGAAGCTCTTCCTGACCACTTCGCCAGGCTGGTTAGGAGTTACTCTGGGCTCCGTGGCTGCTGGCTTCCTTTGGTCATGGCTTGATCGCCCAAGTGGACTTGGCCCATGTCTGTGGCTTTCTTCCCATTCGGACTGGAGCTCTTCAGGGACCTGACTGAGTCCGACCTAAGTCTAGGTTTGTAGGGTCCCTCTGAAGTCAGGCACATGGGGGCTTTGGCAGGCATTTGCCAAGACTCTGTGGCTGGAAAAGTGACTTATGATTATGTTATTCTGAGAGTCCAGACTCCCGTGGTTCTGAGAATCTCAAAACCAAAGGCTCTCAGGAGCAAGGAATAGCATAGTTAAAGAAGCACAGAACCTTCACCCCCAGAACCAAGGACTCCTGGAATTGGACCAATGAACTCAGAGTCCTGGAAACACTCCGAACGAGAGTCTCAGAATCGCAGGCTTACTTGTATCCTGTTCTCCAGTTTTGTCTCTTTTCCTACCTTGGGTTCCCTATTCTCCCTCTTTCCTTCCAAGCTGGACCCTTTCTGTTTCTCTTCAGACCTGATCACAGCCCCTTCCAGGAACCTGCCCTGACTGTGCTGACCACGGCCCTTCTGCTGGGTCACCCAGGAGGGCCCACTGCTGGGAAGTGTCTCAGTGTCTCTTAACTTTGACGGGTAGACACAGACTCCACATCAGGACAGTGCATGCTTTGCTGGCCCCATGGAGCACCCGCCCGTCCCCTTATCTTACTCATTCCTCATGAGCTATCTTGTGTAGCAGTGACTCTCCCCAGATGGCCAGTGAAGAACCTGAGGCTCAGAGAGGGAAAACCATTTTACCGAGAGTGCACAGCATGGGCAGTTCCAGATTAGAGCTTGAACCCAAGTTTCTTGCCTCTTTTTTTAAAAAAGATTTTATTTATTTACTTTTAGAGAGCAGGAAAGGGAGGGTGGAAGAGAGGGAGAGAAACATCCATGTGAGAGAGAGAAACATTGATCGGCTGCCCCTTGTTCACGCCCCAACCAGGAACCAAACCTGCAACCCAGGCATGCACCCTGACCAGGAATTGAACTGGTGATCCTTCGCTTTGCAGACCTCGCCCAACCAACTGAACCACACTGGTCAGGGTGATTCTTGCCTCTTGAGTCTAGCTGTAGGCATCTGGGTTGTGCTAGGTTAATGGGGAACACAGGGCCCTGTGGTTCTGAACTGGTTCAGGTTAGCACATATGCATCTCCATAGCCCTGTGCTGGGTCAGGAGTAGGACAGGTGCTTTGGAGTCCTGCCCTGGGGTGAGGGTGGAGGTGCTCAACCCCACACTGAAAATACTGGAATTAGAACACCAGACCGAGTAAGGCCTTTCTCTTAAGGAGTCTCGGTTACGCGATCAGTAAGGTGGAGGGGCCGGTCTGGTTGATCTAACACCCGCACACTCAGATGATCTGAGCTCAACCCCACCACGTGGCTCCCACAGCCAGGGTCCTGGGGATCCCAAAAGGGAGAGTGCCTCCGAAAGGGGCTGCAGAGCACAAGGGCTTCCTGGAGGAGGCTGCTGCAGAGGCTTTACATTGCGACAGCACCTTCGATAACATCTGAGGTTACCTTCGCAGCTATTTCCCCAGAGGAGCCCCGGCGCTTGCGGTGCAGAAAGCACTCAAGGCAAGGCCGGGGGCCACTAGCCTTCGGTTCTGTGGATGCCATTTGCAAAGGGACAGAAAATGTCTCCCAAGATCTTTCCTGTCTTTTAGCCCAGCCTTGCCCTCTCTTCTCCTCTCAGTCCACAGGGATGACTGACAGTTCCCCAAATACACTGTGTGATTATTACTCTGGTTTTGTTCGCTCTGCTTTTCTTCTCTCTCCACTCACATGACCCCTTCCAAAATACAGACCAGGTGTCCTCTCCTCCAGGAAGTCCTCCTTGACCACTTCCCCATTCCCATAATGGGTCCTCTTGTCTCCTTCAGCCCTGTTACCTCTGCTTCCTTCAGTTTAATCACCCTGAGTTGTCATTACCTATTTCTGGGTCTTCTTCCATGTGCTATCCCTTTCCCTGCCGACCTTGACAATGACCCACGTTGGAATGCCCAAGTGTCCTGTGCAGGAGCAGACATAGATATGACAACTTCTATGAAAGGGTGAGTGGGTGAAGAAAGGTGGTGGGGTCTGGTTCCTACTGGGGCACCCTGGACTCCCCTCCCTTCTGAGGATGGCCTTCAGTGTGGGAAACCTGGTCTGTGGCCTGTCTGCCTGGGACCTTGCTACTCTGCCCCGAATTCCTGTGCGCTTCCCGCCCCTCTTGTCTCCCTAAGATAACCCCATCCTCCCTGCCTTCTTCACCTGCTGAAATCGTATCTCTTCTAATTATTTCATAAAGTGAATTCTAAATTATCACCTTTAACTATCAACAAACTTCCAGGGCAGGGACTGTTTGTAGACTGCAAGGTAACTAAGACTAAGGTTGTGGAGGAGACTTGTCCAGGTCCCACAGCTGCGGGTCGCAGAGCTGGGATTTTCCACTGCCTGGGGCCCTTCCCTGCCCCTCGCTGGTGTTTCAGGTCCAGGTCTGCTGTTTCCCTTCACAGCAGAAGCAGGCAGCAGGGGATTTAGCATGGGAATGGGGCACAGTCTCCTTCCAGGCTGGACAGGGCCAGCTGGGGGGCGGGTGAGCTGGTGCGTTCCAGAGTCACCCTAGTAGAGGAGCTGAAATGTCTTCTGACTGCCCTGGAAATTCTTCAGCGGGCCTGGGAACTGCCCGGCCCTTCCTCCCGGCTTTGGGCTCACTGGCCGGGGGCCCAGGGTGGGATAGAGACAGAGCCAAGTCAGTGGGGCAAGTAATATGCTTGTTTGGTTTGGTTCCACCCTTGACTCACTGATGACCTTGGGTGAGACCTTGGGCTACCCCTTCTGTGAGATGGGTGCAATGACCGTCATGGCTGCTTCACACCTGGAAAGTCCCAGGAGGAGCAGATCCTGGGCCCCGCCTGCAGGGCATTCCCTGTGGTAGAGAACTGAGCAGAGAAGCAGAGCCATGGGGCTCAGAGAGAGCTAGTCAGGTAGCGTCCTGGAGGAGAGGACCTCAGCTTTGGGGGGAAGGAGATGGTGGTCAGGGGCCCAGCTCCTGAGGTCAGACAGTCCAGCGCTGCTCTGCCATTGGTTAGCTTTGTGACCCTGGAGAGGTTATTTTGTGTCTCTAAACTTCTCAGGATTAAATGAGAAGGGGTCTGTGAAGCCACCAAACATGGACCTTAGCACTCAACTCTTACAATGTTGCTGATTGAAGATGAGCAATCAGCAATGGTGTTCTGGATGGTGCTCCTGAGCGAAGGTAGACCATGGGACTGCCTTTGCCGTCCTGACACAGGACGATGAGGATGGAGGCCGAGCGGGTGGGCTGTCTGGAGGAGTGGGCGGCAGAGACCAGCCAGGGCCTGGAGTGTCAGGCTCGGGAGCTTGGACACGGCCTGAGAGCCGCAGGGAGCCGTGGCAGGGTCGCGAGCTCCACGGTATACGGTAAGATCCATGTTTCAGGAAGGCCTGTGACTGCCGTACAAAAGACGGACAGGAGGGCAGGGGTAGAGGCGGGGGCCAGTGAGGGGACTGGCGCATTGTGGTGGGGAAAGTGCCGCCTCTGAGCCGCTCCCCTGGCTGAGCTGACAGGACGCGGTAAGTGATGGTTTCCACGTGAGTGGGAAAGAGAGGTTGTCAAGGACACATCGGAGCTTTGAAACCTGAAAGGATGGATGGTGAAGACACTTCTCAGGAATCCGAGGGTGGCTCTGAGAAAGGCTGTGCACCACCTTAGTCTGTTGGACCTTCCTCTGTTGCGTGAAGGCACCTCCTAAGGACAAGGCAGGGTGTGACCCTGGGCGGAGTGGGGTGAAAAGGTGAAGTTCTTTCACCTTGTCACTAGACTCTAGAGCAGATTGGCACATAGCTACAGCCCGCCGGCCCAGGTCAACCTGAGGCTCCCGGGGCAAGGTACACTGGGGCAACAGTGGCCCAGGGTCATTTCCCAGTGCCCTAACTCCCCGTCCCATCCCTGCAGTACCCCCCCCCCCTCGCCACTTTCCCCCAGGCTCGCACCGCACTCCAGCCCAGGGGCCTCAGCTATCTCGGACCCCAGGCCCTCATTGTAGAGAAATGAAGGAGATGGAAAAAGGTGTCCTTTTTCTCCTGTGATGTGTCTGAGATTCTAGTGGATGCTGGGACCCGTCTACCAGGTAACCCTCCGCTCACTGAAGTGCTGAGCCTGGTGTGTGTGAGGGGCTCCCAGGCAAGACAAAAACCAGGGCCAGAGCCCAGAAGACCTGGCCTCTGATTTTCCTGTGTCTCTGACTTCCCGTGAGGCCTTGGGCCACAGTTCCTTCCTTCATCAAGTGGGAGTTGGGCGCAGTTGATTTCTAAGGGCTGTCCCAGGCCCTGACTAGGACCATGTGTGAGTGCGTGTGCACTGTGTGTACATCTCAGTGTGACTGCGTATGCCTCTGTGTAGCTGTGTAGATCTGGGTGTGTCCATGCCCGTGCATGTTCATGTGTGTTTACAACACCTGGAGGAATGACTGGGGGAGAAGGGGTGTTCCATGTAGAGACCCAGCTTACGCAAAACTGTGTGGGCAAGGGGGTACTGACTGTTTCCTGTCGTGGGGCTGAAGCACGGAACCAAAACCAAGGGAAGGGGAACTGGAGGCTCAGCTCAGCTCTGCAGGATCTGGGGAGACCTTCCCTGGCAGCACCATCTTCCTGTGAGAGGGGGCTCCTGGGAAAGGAGGCTGGGAACAACCATCCGTGGGCGTGTGAGCTGAGGGTGGACGGCTAGTGGGCAGAGGATGCCCCTCCTGGGACCAGCACACCAGGTCACCTCTCTGCCTCTTTCAGGCCCAGGTTGGAGCAGAGAAGATGGCCCCGGGAGGGCTCGGCCTGGCTGACTGCTCATGACCCAGAGCCCACGCTGTCTCCACCTCCCTGCGGCTCAGGAGCCCACAGCACTGCCTGCCCTGAGAAATGCTGGAAGCTGGGTGTGGCCCCAGGCGGGGGACTTGTTTTTCCTGTTTCCTGCAGAGTTCCCTGCAGCCCTGTCCAAGCCTGTGCATTCATGAGTGAAGAACCCGAGCGGGCGCGGAGCATCCTGCTGCAAGAACTGGGGCTGGTCAGGTACGGACGTGCGAGGGCAGGTCCACTGGCTGGGAGGCAGGGGCAGGTGTGGGCATGTGTGTGCACCAAACCGGGAGTACATCAAGGGGACCTCTGCCCTGCTCCCTCATCCCCGGCTGCGACGAATTCAAGCTTTGGAGCCAGCCAAGCCCCGTTTTCTAATTCCTGGCAGTATGCCATTGAATGAAGAGCTTCACCCCTATGGCAGTATCTACTGAGGAGTGAGGGTGAGGAATGAAATAAAGATGGTGTGTGCAAGCTGCTCAGCCCAGGCTTGGCCCCTACAAGGGAGGGGGTGGGGCTCCTAACCCAGACTGCCCCACGATCTGCGCCAGAGATGGACAGAACGGAAGAATGTGGCTCGCTCAGACAGCTGACCCATCTCCAGAATGTCTGGGTCCAGTGACCCTCCCTCTGTCCAGAGAAAGGCAAAGCCTTCCCTGCAGCTCTTGAAAGAGATAGTCCAGGGACCGGTGTAAGGCAGGAGCAGGCCTCGGGTGGGCTGAGCCCCAAGAGAGCCGGGGCGACTCCTGGCCACCGAGAGTCAGCAGCTGAGAAATCTTTAAGTGTCACTATCCTCTGGGAGGCTCTCAGAAGAATAAGGGAAGGGAGAACCACCGTCATAAAGCTCAGCCCCCTCTGGGCTCCACAGCCTTCTGTGCTTGCTTTCTTCATGCGCTCATTCATTCTCTCATTCATGTAATACCAGCTTTAAATCAGGCCTCCTGCAGGATGAGGGGGACAGAGGAAAGCGTCAGATGGACCCAGTCCTCCAGGAGCACCTGGAATGCGCTGGGCAGCAGGCTCACGGACACATCACTAACGGGGTGTGTGCGAGGCGTGCCTGGGTGCGGCGTTAGGAGGAGAGCTTCAGAGGCGAGGTGACATTTGAAAAGAGCCTGAGCACGGGGCAGGAAGGAGTGCAGTGTGGGTGCGTTCTGCAAAGGCTTGCCAGGCGGAAAGCACGGCATGCACAAGGGCAAAGAGGCCTGGCAGGGCACTTACATGGCTCACATCTCCCTCCAGACTAGGAGCTCTTCAGCGCAGGGCCAGCCAGGACTGGGCACGGAGGGGCTGGCGGGTGGTCGGCAAAGTCAGGGCAGGAGCCTGTCTCAAGGGAGTGAGGCCTCAAGGGCATCGGAGGTCATAAAAGGCAGAAGAGAGAGCTGGGGACTTGGCTGTCCCATAAACAGGGGCTGGGGGCAGGAAAGGGGTCGTCACAGGCTGGTGAGCCCACCTGTGGAAGGAGAGGGCGGGCAGAGTCAGTCTGGAAGGGGGCCATGGCAATGGAATCCCAGCTGGCCTGGGAGGGTGGAGGCAGGATGTCTTAAAACAGGTGGAAAGGCAGCTTCCTAGGTTCACTGGAGACTTCAGGAAGTCTCCACCCCTCTCATTGGAGTCAGAGATTCCACCACCAGTGATCAGCAGGCGCACGGTGCAGAGCAAAGGGGTGTTGATGAGGGGAAGATCTGGGCCGCGGCCCCGACTCTGAGGAGAGACTGCCAGACCTCAGCGCTGGGGCCGGAGCTGCAGCTGTAGCCCAGAGAGGGACTGGATGTCATGGAGGGGGCCACTCACCCTGTCCCCAGTGGGGAAGTGGGCCTCCTGAGGGAAGTTCTACGGCTGCAGCTGTGGAATTCAGTCTGTGAGAGGTCTGAGTCTCAGGAGCGCAGGAGATGCGTGATGTCACTGGTTCTGTGGCAGAGCTGGGCACCCCAAGCTGGTGTCCCAGCGTGGAGGGCCAGGGAATGTGGCCCCTCGAAAGGTCCTCAGTCTCATACTCGGGCCGCCACACGTCTGCAGCTTCTGCGGGCCACCAACTCCCAGCCCACCTCCCCAAGTGTCAGATCTGAAGGCTCCAGCCTTCGCCCATCCGCACATCCCACCATACCCCTGCAGGGCACCCCACGCTCACCATGTCTGACACTGAATTCCTCCTCTCCCCACTCCTGGTCCTCCCCCAACCCCTGAGTCAGGCCTCCTGTCCACCACTCTCTCCTGCCCTCCTCCACCCAGACGCCCTCCAGGCCAGTCTCTCCAGCTGCCTCCCAAACAGCTCCCAGATCTCTCTCCTCAGAGGCCCCAGGCCTGGCCCACCACACTCACCCGCTCCACGGCCTTCAGTCAAGACCCGTCACTGCTCCACCAGTGGCCTGAGGGAGCGTCCCAAAGATTTCAAGAAAAGGCCACATCTGAGCCGAGCCTGGAAGCTGATAACATCACAGCACACCTACTGTGTGCCAGGCACTGCAGCAGGCATTTCCCACAGATCACTCCTTAGTCCTCACAGCAGTCCTGTGATAGCGGTTCCATTGATCACCTCATTTTACAGTTGAGGACGTAGGAGGTCTGGCTCCAGAGGCCAGGTCTTTGTAATCACTGGGGTTTGCTGCACTGAAGGATGGCGCTGTAATGTCAACAGGTAGATGTGAGGACTTCGGGTTGAAGGAGAAACGTGAACTAAGACTGGGAGGAGAGAGGTGGTGGGCACGTTCGGGAAACCGCAGGTCCCAGAGGAGGGCTGGGGCTGGGAGGGTGGCAGGGACTGGATTATGAAAACCTCCAGCACCAGCCTGAAGGGCTAGGCTTTCTCCTGACAGCAGGCAGGAGCCATGGAGGGTCTCGAGCAGGGGAATGGCTTTGTCTTTTACAAAGACCCCTCTGGATTGGGAGAGGACGGAGGCTGGAGGCAGAGAAGCTGATGCTGTGGCTCCAGCTACAACGGGGGAGGTGGCACCGGGCTGCCTGGAGCACGGTGGGGTGCGGGAAACGCTTCAATGCTGGGTCCTGAGTCTTGGCCCCGGGAAAGAGGGAGCCCAGCGGGCTGGCCCTGCTGGAGGCCCTCCATAGCTGCCCCCCTCAACTCGGCACCACATAGGCTTCTCCGTGCCTCCTCACACTGGACCTGCACCAACCCCTCTGGGAGGAACCTGTGACCGTGGGATGGAGGTCATGAGTATGGGTTCCCTTCCTCCCAGTTGCATCTTTGCTGACAACAACAGACGGGGAAGATCTGGGGCGAGGGTGGTATGGTACTGGGTGAGAAGGGAAACTGAGGGACCTATGTGTCCCTCTGCCCCCCCAATCTCAACTACAAGGGCCTTGAACTGCTGTGGGAGCCCATGCTGAGCATGGGGCTTAGGGTCTAAAGGAGTGGATATCACTGGCCCTACAGAATCCCCAAGTCCCAGCCTATCAGGACCCCAGGTTCTAAAAGAAAGGGAATTGTACAGCCCCAGATTCTCAGGGTAGGGAGGGCCCACACGTCATCGGCCCTCTCTGTCCTCCCAGACACACCCACACACAGGACAGGAGCCCTACTGAAGACCGCGCTTGCACACCCTCGTAAGCAGGGAGTTCACCATCTCCCTCCGATAACACCTTCATTGTGGGGCAGCCCTGGAGAGGATGCAGCCTGTCCCCAGCTGGGTGACCTCAGCCAAATTACTTGAATGATCTGTGTCTCAGCCTCCTTATCAGGCATGACAACCTGGCTCCCCGAAGCATGTTGTAAGGAAGGGACGAAGTGACACTATAAAGCACACATAGTAGTAGGGTCTTGAAAAGGTCACCGGTGCCTGCCTTTTCACGCTGTTAGAAAGTTATTCTTTCTGTTTGTCCCAAACATGCCAACCTCCTGCTAGAATTTCCGGCCTGTCTTCTGGGGCCTTTGGGCACATCCTCGCCCTCCGGACTGGGGTATTTGTCCCCTGCCTGTCCGCTGAGAGAGAGCTCTTTTTGGCCGTGTTGGTGGGGGTGGGGAGAGGAGGAAGGCAGATGACCTGTCCCCCACGTGCTCACTGTCCGCTGTGCGCTCAGGCCCTGTGGGTGTTACATGCCCACTAGGGACAAAGAAGGGGAATCTCAAGACAGTGATGTTGTGGCAGAAAAGCTGGGTAGGCCTAGAGGAAGCTGAATTTCATTTATAAATGAAGTCCCCAGCCGTCCTCATTCTCACCTCCACCCCAGACTTCCCTGGAATCTTCAGGAGGGTTACTGTCCCTTCTGGTATCCTCACAGGCCAGGGAGCAGCATGGCTGTTTACACATGCAGAAGGTGCCAGAACACAGAAGTATCTAAAAAATGTTTGCTGAGTAAGTGAATGAGTGACTAAAGAGGGAGACCCTTGGAAACACTTCCTCAATACCAAAATACCAGGCACAGGGCCAGAGCTTCCCTAGGGAGCCGAAGAATAAACTAAAGGAAAGAACGTTCTGATGCCTTCAGGAAGGTATGGGCTGCCCGTTGGCCAGAGTGCTTCAGAAGGCAGTGAGCACTGGGTGGAGCCCATCGGCCCAACGGCCCCATCGGCCCAACGGCCCCAACGGCCCCTGTCCATGACTCTGAAACGATACCCTCTGGGATCCTCAGACTCGAGAGTTCAGCATCCCAGATCTAGAACTCTGTGTTCCTGAGGTTCCAGAGCAGTTGCCATGCTTTGTTTTTGTAAGAGGCCAGATGGTAAGTATTTCAGATCTTGGGGAACATACCGTCTTTGTCACAACTATTCATCTCTTTGTAAATGCACATGTATGCTGTTCCCAATAAAGCTTTATTTATAAAAATAGACCGGTGGGCAGGATTTGGCCGTCAAGGTGTAGTTTGCCTACCCCTGTTCTAAAGCTCTAGAATTATACGATCCTGATATTTATGGATCTCATGCATTTTGGGGTTCCAGGGTTCTGAGGTTCCAGGCCCCCTGGATCCAGGGAGCCAGGTCAGATGGCAACAAAGACCTTGAACGTGGTTGGGCAGATCTTAACCAAAGGGATCTGGGCTCTCGGGTTCCCTCCTGACCCTGCTTGGGTGGATGTGTCAGCCTTTCTGATGAGCCCCTGCCGTGACCATGACCATGACCTGACGGCTGTTCTCCCCACCCCACCCCCTTCCTTCAGGGTGATGGCTGCAGGCCTGGGCCTCTGGAATGGCACCATCAATGACACCTGGGATGGGGATGAGCTGGGCTACAAGTGCCGCTTCAACGAGGACTTCAAGTACGTGCTGCTGCCGGTGTCCTACGGCGTGGTGTGCGTGCTTGGGCTGTGTCTGAACGTCGCGGTGCTCTACATCTTCCTGTGCCGCCTCAAGACGTGGAATGCCTCCACCACGTACATGTTCCACCTGGCCGTGTCAGACGCGCTGTACGCGGCCTCCCTGCCGCTGCTGGTCTATTACTACGCCCGTGGCGACCACTGGCCCTTCAGCACCGTGCTCTGCAAGCTGGTGCGTTTCCTCTTCTACACTAACCTGTACTGCAGCATCCTCTTCCTCACGTGCATCAGCGTGCACCGGTGCCTGGGTGTCTTGCGCCCGCTGCGCTCGCTGCGCTGGGGTCGGGCCCGCTATGCCCGCCGCGTAGCAGCTGCCGTGTGGGTGCTGGTGCTGGTCTGCCAGGCACCTGTGCTCTACTTCGTCACCACCAGCGCACGTGGCAGCCGCATTACCTGCCACGACACCTCGGCCCCTAGTCTCTTCAACCACTTCTTGGCCTACATCTCCGTCATGCTGGGCCTGCTCTTCGCGGTACCCTTTGCCACCATCCTGGTCTGCTACGTGCTCATGGCCCGGCGGCTGCTGAAGCCAGCCTATGGGACTGCGGGGGGCCTGCCGCGAGCCAAGCGCAAGTCGGTACGCACCATCGCGGTGGTGCTGGCTGTCTTTGCCCTCTGCTTCCTGCCTTTCCACGTCACCCGCACCCTCTACTACTCCTTCCGCTCGATGGACGTCAGCTGCCACACCCTCAACGCCATCAACATGGCTTACAAGATCACCCGGCCGCTGGCCAGCGCCAACAGTTGCCTTGACCCCGTGCTGTACTTCCTGGCTGGGCAGAGGCTCGTGCGCTTCGCCCGGGACGCCAAGCCATCCGCAAATCCCACTCCTACTGCCCAGACTAGCCGCAGGCTGGACCTGCGCAAGTTTCGCAGAACCAACACCAAGACAGAAGACGGGTCCGCCAGCAGTGAGAACTCCAGGCAGACGGAGCCCGCGCTGCCTGGTGGTGGGAACACTAAAGACATCAGGCTCTAAGACCCGAACCCCTCCAGCCTGCGCAAGTTTATATGGAGGCGGGGGGGGGGATGGACTGTAGGGACTAGAACTTGTTCCAGGGGGATGGCCTCCCCATGATGGACCATCATGAGGCATGCTGGATGGTCAAGGGAGCCATGACCTCACACTGTCATCTGTAAGGGGCTCAGAACACTCCTGTGGTCCAGAGAACTCAACAGTCCCCATAGCTCCATCACCATTTGTATGTGTCAGTTGGGGAATAAGGTTTCCAGAAAGACAAGAGTTCAGGGCCAATGCCGCTGCTGGCCTGACTCACCCACGTAAAAAGCCGGCCATGCCTGCCAAGGTACCTAGGCTGGAGCCCAGCCGAACCAAGTCAATGGAGAAACCGGCCCAGAAAGGAAAGTGACTTCCCCAGGTCACACAGAAGAATCTGGGCCTGAGCTACCTGGGAAGGATGGGGTCGAAGGTTGAATGGAGGACGCTGGTAAGCAGCCAGGGCTGAGCCAGAGCTTCCCACAGGAGTCGGGGGCAGGTCTGGATGCAGTGGACTCAGCAATGAGGAGCACCCCCAGCCCAAGAGATGAACAGCTGGAAACCGGTGCCATAAACCCATCTGGAGGCTCCCAGGGGCTGGGAGCCAGCTTGAGGCTGTAACTCACACTAAAAGTATTGTGATCTGCTGAGTGGTGCCCTGTTGTGTGGTTGGAGGATGGGATGCCGTCTGAGAGGCCCTCACCAAGCACGCTAGGTTCCTTTCTCCAACCTGTTCTCGTCTGCCACCTGCCTTCCCACTAGCTGCCTCAGCAGTGGTCTCGTAGGAGGTGCCCTCTCTCCAGACCCCAGGTCACCCCTCACTTTAAAGCTAACTGGGTTTTGTACCTGGCTCTGCTGGGCACAGAGAGGAGTCAGGTGGGACCCCAGTCCTTGGGGTCCCCCAGTTTAGGACTTGATGGCAACAACTAGTCATGTACTGGTAAATGTCAAACCATTTAACTGGCCTCTAGGTGGGTGAGGAGAACCCCTTATTTGTAGCATTGCCAATTGCCGTGGTGCAAACACTCCTACCATGGCCAATTTCAGACTACCAACGAGATATCAACCTCTCTGCAAAATTCCTGAAAATTTAGCAATTGGCTTTGGCAAGCAGGTACAAGTTGCTCCAGCAGACCACTCGATAATGTTGAATGGTTAGGGCTGAAGACCAGGTTGTCAGAGAAGGCTCCCTGGAGTTGGGGGAGGGGAGACTCCTAAGCTGTAGCTTCTGAGGGGTCTATCAGAGAACATCCAGGTGCAGCAGGTGCACCCTGGGCAAAGACACCCGGGCAGGAGAGCAGGGTGTTCGGGAACTGAAAGCAGGCTGGGCAGCTGGTTCCCAGGCTCAGAGCAGGAATGAGGTGGGGGCTGGGTCACAAGGGGGCCAAGTCAGGGCTCCCTCCTTTCGCTCGAGTTCGTTTTGCCCCGAGTTCCCTTTGCCCCGAGTAGTGTGGGAGAGACTCACTCCTTAGCCTCTGGGGGAAATCCAGCTACGTGTCATCAAGGTTGGTGCTCAGGCTGCGTCGGGGCTTAGTGTGAGGGAGGTGAGTCTCATCTGTGACAGGTTCTGGGTCCAGACAGGACCACTCTGGAGATCTGTGGAGCTCAGCTGTGGCCACTCTGGCAGGGACAGGGCAAAGCTGGCTGTCCCCTGCCCTACGGGCCTGCCCTACCTGAGAGAGGTTCTTTCCTCACCCACTTTCCCTGCCTCCTATGACTTCTCCACCCTTCCCACTCTACCTTGGCAAAATGGGGCACCCCAGGGGTTGCTCTATTTAGAATCTAGTTCCACAGCTCCTTCTTGTGACAGGGACCCACCACAAGCCACAATCCAGTTACTCTGCCTTGTGCAATGTGGGTGACCTGCCCAATACAGAGCTATGCTTACCTCCCACATTGTAGGTCATGCACGTCTGTTAATGTAACCCTAGTCCCTATGAACTTTTTTGGTGACTGCCTCTTACAGGCTGTCCTTGAGCCTTTCCTGCAGGCTGGAGTCTGTCTCTTTCTTACTAGTTGCTGTTTAGGCTAAGCCCCATGCCAGTTTATAGGGGTGCCCTCCCCAGGTAAGGTGCTCTGCTGGCCAGGAGCATAAATGCTGGGCTCTGACTCCCTCAGCCCTTCTCGGACCCAGAGGCAGGGGTTATACATCATGATTTTGGGGACTGTTGGTTGTGTTCAGTGGTTGAGGGTGGGGCTGTAGCCACCACGGTCCCAAGTTCCTCTAGTTCCCATTCCTTTCATATCCAGCCCTCCTACTTCCAGCAGCTGCCCTGAAGACTCCAAAAACCCACGCCTTGCCCCATGAAGCCTCCTACAACCAGCTGCCTGCAGATTTCTAAGGACACAGGGCCCTCCATGTGGGGATGTAGGGGTGGCTGACTCACCATCTAATCCTGTGGCAGGCAGTGGTGGGGTGGGGAATGGAGACTCTAAGGGAACCAAGGACAGGCCCAGGGTCCCACCTCTGGACCCTAGTTGGACCACGTGGCCCCTCGGTGTGGACATCTGGCCTGCTGCTCAGTGCCCAGGCCACCCGCCTGCTGGGTGAGGCTCCCGATCCTGCTGTCCTGTGCTATTTTCAGCTCAAATAAGAGCAGATTTTCCACTCCTGGCCCCAGACTATTGTCCAGCAGTGGCGTGGGGGGACCTGCCTGCTTTTAAAATATCCCCTCTTATTCTCTGGGCTTCCCTGCCCCAACCCCACCTTCCCACTTCGTCACCCTGACATCACTTCCTGAGGCTGTTGACTCCTGAAGGCCACTGTGAAAAGGCACAGCCACCTGACAGGGAGGGACCCCAGGGATTATCCAGCCCAGCTGCAGACTCCAGGCCAGAGAGGGGAGGGGCCTTGCCCAAGGTCACTGAAGAGGTCAGCATGGCGCCTGGACATATGCCAGGGACTCAGGCTGCCCCTGCTGCTCTGCTCCCTTTACTGCAGGTCGGTGCCTTTGTGGGAATCCTGCTGTTGCCCCGACAGCCTGATTTGCCTGCAGCAGCTGTTCTTAATGAACTCGAGCAACCAGGGCAGGGGACCTGGCACAGAGGGGTCTCTGCCCTGGGTAGCAGGTATTATTCCAGGGCCCAGGAGGGAGGGGGAGTCCCAGAGGACATTCTCACCCTGACCCTCCAAGGCTAGGAAAGTCCCCGAACAACAAACTCCCCGGACACAGTTGCCCCAGTCCAGGTCCAGGTCAGGTCACCACCCTCGTCATGACAGATTCGGGCCGATCTGCTTAGCGTCAGCTGCGTGAGAAAGGGAGCTCGTGTGCTAACCCATGCCATAGGCCCCGCGCCAGGCCCTCTCACATCCATTATGTCATTTATTCTCCACCACAGCTGTGTGAAATAGGCATTCTCACTCCCACTCAGCAGACGAGGGGCCAGGCTCTGAAAAGTGACAGCTTGCTCCAGGTTATACAGGCCATTAGGTGAGTTGAGACTGAGCCCAGGTCCATCTGATCCCAGATTAGTTCCCTTTCCAGTCCCATGCCACTCGAAACCCCTGTGGGGGAGGTCTGTAAGCGACCCTCAGTATTTAAGATGAGAGGCAGCGTGGCAAGAATGGGGTCGAGAGAGCAGATTCTATGCCCACACTCCTTGGGTTTGAGTGTGGTCTCCCACTCTTCCAGCTGGGGCACCGTGGGCAAATCACTCAATCTCGCGGTGCCTTGGTTTTCGCATCTCTAAAAGGAGGCCCTATCTGCCATGTAGGTCATTGGGGGTCCCACCTGAGTTAACACACATGGAGCACTTAGAGCAGTGCCTGGCATGTGGTAAGCATTTACATGCCAGGCACTGTGCCAAGGGGATAGGAAGGCAAACCAGCCAGACACTGCCATCATGGAGCTGGCATAATTCAATATGGAACCACATGAGGATAAGTGCTGGGAAGGAAAGAACAGTGTGTCTGGCCAGCGAGCACCATGGGCCCCTGTGGCCAAGGCTACCCCAGGGTATAGGAGGAAGGGAGCAGGTCCGTCCTGGAGTAGAGTGAGGGACCACCCTGTGCCCTTCCTGAAAGCCCTACCGCGGCTTTCAGGCCCACGGGCCTGTGTGTGTGTTTACAGGAGCTTGTCCAGGTGTCTGGCTGTGGGAGGGCAGCAGGGAGAATGGACAGTAGGCGGGGAAGGAGGAGGATGCCCTTGATAGCAAGCTTCTGGAGCAGCCCCTTTGGGCTAGAGGGTTCCCACCCATCCATGGAAACGGATTTAGCCATTTCTCCTGACCAGTGGTGCCTGCCATGGGGTGCTGCAGCCACTCCTTGGTTCAACCAAGGTCCTGGAGGTCCAGTGTGGGAGGACTGGACTGCAGCTGGGCCAAAGCAGGCAATGAATCGGCAGCTTTGGCTGTGTGACCTGAGGCCACCTGAATCCCTCTCTGGGCCACTCTCTGGAGAACTTGCCTCCCACATTCCAGGTCTTCCTGCCTCAATCAGGGCATCAGCTACGTAGATCCTCATCAAAGGCACAGCTAACCGCTGCTCCTTCAGGCATTCCCAAGACCCACTGGGCTCTCAGCTATGAGGGCTAGGGTGGGGGCGGGGGTCTCTCTCGCATCAAGAGACCAGAGAGATAAAGTAACTCCATTGGCACCACACAGTGCCTTGGGTGGGGCCAGTCCGATGTCTGATGCTCCTGTCTCTTCTTCGGGCAGGTGGGGCTTGGCCGGGAGCAGCTGGTCTGCAGGGTGAGGAATCGGAATGCCCCCCAAGGGGAGTGTGCTTGTGGGGGAGAGTGACGGGGCGGGGGAAATAAACCCTAGAGGTCGAACTCTCATCGTCCTCTGCCCACGTGGCTTGGTGAACCCCTTCTCTCTGGGCCTCGCTTTTATAATATTTTGATTTTGGTGGAGTGGGGGGGGAGGTTCTCCTTTATTTTTTTATTTAACCTTTATTGCATTTTTTCTATCACCATTTAGTCCCCTTATGCCCTCTCCCCGCCCCCGCAATCACCACACTATTGTCTGTGTCCCTGAGTCCTTTTTCCCTTTTGCTCAGTCCCTCCACCCACTCACCTCCCCGCCTTACTAGCTGTCATCCTGCTCTCCATCTATGAGCCTGTTCCCATGTTTTGATTGATTGATTTTAGAGAGAGAAAAAGGAAGAGGGAGAGGAGAAGAGAGAGAGAAACATCGATTTGTTGTTCCGCTTCTTTATGCATTCATCGATTGATTCTTGGCATATCAGGATGGCGCTCGAACCAACTGGACTGCGCAGCCAGGGCTCTGGGACTCAGTTTCTGCATCTGCAACTAGGCTTGGCCTGGTCCAGCGATTATTCCTCTAGGGGGGCTTCCTGGGCTTGCCTCTGCATTGGCTGCAGCTGAGCCAGGTGTTCAGTCTCAGCCCTGTCTCAGTCAGAAACAATGGGCCAGGCTGGATAAGTCACTCATCAGTCCCAAACCCAGTCCCCAGGGGCTCCACCCTGGACTATTTTCAGCCCTTCGAGATGGAGTCAGAAAAGGATTTTCCACTCCCAGCACAATGGCTGCCCTGGGCCATTGTCCAGCCGCGATCGGGGAGACGCCTGCCCCAAAATATCTCCCCTGGCCCTACCCTCAGCACCACCCTGCTCTGCTCCTCACCTCCCCACCTTGACATTGCTTCCTGAGGCTGTTAACTTCTGAGGGCCACTATGAAACGGCACGTGGGTCCCCTGGGAGACATGACCGATTAGAATCCGTTTTCTCTCCTGGCAGGGACCCCAGGAGTTGTTTGGCTGCTTCGAGGGACTGGAGCCCAGAGAGGGCTGTGCCTTGCCCAAGGTCACACAGGGGTCAACATGGAACTGGCTGCGAGGTCAGGGTGCTCTGACTGCCCCTGCTAACTCGGCTGCCTTCATTAGTGAGCTAGTCTGTGCCTCCCGGGAGTGAGAGGTCACTTCCAAGGCCTGGAGCGGGCATCCTGGGAAGAAGCCTGAATGACGTGGGTGGGAGGGGTAGTTGTATCTTGGGTTCTGACCTCGGAGATCCCTGTTCGGCCCTGTTTTTGCCAGCTATGGCTTTAGCTGGCCCTGAACTCCAAGTTACAAAGTAGCAGCTCTTGGGAAAGAAGGAGGCTGGGGGACACAGGGAAACTGAGGCAGGAGGAGCAGGGTTATGACCCAATCCAGCCATCACCAGCTCTGTGACCACAAACTCGGTTTCTCCATCTGTGAATGGAACGGATACTACCTCTCTTCCCAGCTGACTGAACGGTGAGAAAGGCATGAGGCACAAACACACAACTGTTTTATTTTCCTCCCATCAATGCTCTCTGACCGATGATGTCTAATTTCCCCTTCGCATCCACAGACTGCCAAACTCCAAAACTGTGGGTCACTTTTGAGTAACAAAGTCCGGTCCAGTATAAAGTTCCAATCCCTACTTCACGTCCTGCTCGCTGTTCCTCCCCCAGTGCTGGGAGGACCCTCCTTGCCCCTTCTTTGGGTCCCAGGTGTTGGGCAAGGTGGGGAGGAAAGGGACAAGAGTGTCTTCCCCAGTACTGCCACCGCCCTCTTGCCGTGCCCGCTTCTCTGGCCATGACAACACGGCCACCGGTGCCCCTCTGTGTGGGGCCCCCCAAATACCACGAGTGTGTCCTACCTTCCCTGCTGAGACTCTAATACCCCCCAATCTCCCTGAGTGATTTTCCTAGAGCACCCCTCAGCTGGCTTGGGGGTGGGAAAGCCCACCTTGCCCCTTCTCCCCCTCCCGTTAGGTCAAGAACTCACAACTGCAGAGTGTCTTCAATCCCTCAAGCCCAGAGGGAGGTGGGAGAGGTTGGGGAGATGAACTCTGAGAAGTTGTCTGACCCCAGCTGTTTTCAGGTTTCTTTAGAAAGTTGGGTATTTAACCCCAGTGTGTCCTCAGATGTGTGTCCTGGAGCCAAATTCCAAATCAGCAGCATATGAAAAGTCCCGCCTCCTTACAGGATTGAACCTCCAGACCAGCCTTTTGTGACCAAAGCAACTGCAAAATGTGGGGGAGGGAAGGAAGAGCCCACTGCTGGGTCATCACAGCCTGTGCTAGTGTGTGTGCGCACACGTGCGTGTGCTGAGGGGGCAGTGCAGTCCCCCAGCGGCACCAAGTAGATACCTGGAGACAGATGGGCCACCAGGGGGTGGCCAGCCCATGGGAGGCAGAGAGGGACCAGGAGGTGCTGTCAGGAGGTCAGACTAGAAGCAGGACGTGGGGGTAGACAGGCTTGGGGATGGCAGGAAAAAGATGGGGAGTGGGGAGGGGATCCAGCTGCTAGCTCTGTGGATCTGTGGGCCCCCTTTTCCCTCTCCCCCCATTCTTTCTCCTTTCCCTCAGCTCCCCTCTTCCCCTCTCCCATTTTCCTCCCCTTTTTGCTCCCTGCTCTCAGAATTCCTGGGAGCAAAGGGAAGCAAGTAGGGCACTTCAAACCTTCAGACCTATTCATTCTTTTATTCTTGAGGCTGGCTCAGTGCCCTTCCCTGGCTCTTTAGTCTACTGCACCGGGAGTGGGGGGTGGGGCGGGGCGCAGGTTCATGGATGCTGCTCTGCTGCCCCCTGGTGTCCAGAGCTGGCCGCAGAGGCAGGAGTGAGGGCTGGGGCCCAGACCTTCACCTGTGGAATGATGATGAGAAGAAACAATCTTGCTAACAGCAGGTTTGCTGTGGGCTGCAAGATGAGGGTAGGGCTGAGAACCGAAACAGGAGATACAATTTGCAAAACATACCCTGACTTGCAAAACTGACCAAGTGCCTGAACAAGCCGTGGTGTCTAGCTCAGGCTTCACAAATTCACCCTCGTAAACACCCCTGTATCTAGGCCTGCATGTTCTAAGAGAAGACACAAGCAACCTGACCTACCAGGAATGCTCCACGCAGTCGCCTGTGCTCTCAGCCCAGGGCCACAGACTGTTCCAGCAACTCCCTGCTTTGCAAATTCTGACCAATTTCTGCCAAAGACCATCGTTTGACTTAACTTCAGCTTCCACAGCCCTACAAGCACCCTGCCCTAACTCCCTCCTTTGGAGGTACACAGGGGTCCCCCAAAGAGAAGCCTTTGCTGCCGTGAGTAATGACCCCAGGCTTGTTGGCTGCAGATGTGTCCCTGGTGGTACGCACTGACGTGAGTTGACAAGAACTTGCTGCCTCTGCCCGAGGGAGCCAGGGATAGCCGGTGACATTTCGGCTCTAGTTCCAGCCTCCCCGTTCCTGCGGCGCCCAGGAACAGTCCCATCCAGAGCCCTGCGGCTCCCAGCTGACCCACCACGGTGCATCTGGCACCAGGACCGCACCCGCACTGTGGGGGGTCTGATTCCCGCAGAGGAGCACACAGGGTCCCGCGGGTGACTCTGTAAAGGCAGGACTGAGGGGTGGACACAGCTGCTCTGTCCTCAGGGTGCTGCCCCTTCGGGCCCAGGCTCCCAGCTTGGAGCTTCAAAGGAGCCGACTTTGCCATCTCTGGTTTTCCCAGAGGAGGTTCCCCTATGACCATCCCATGATGTCCTCTGGCCTTGGGTGTCCCTTTGACCTCTTGCTTACTTTTTTTCCCTATCCTCACCCAAAGACATTTTTTTCATTGTTTTTAGAGAGAGGGGAAGGGGAAAAGAGAGAGAGAAACATAGATGTAACAGAGAAACATCGATTGGTTGCTTCCCGTATGCTCCCCAACAGGAGGTTGAACCTGCAACCTACGCATCTGCCCTGACTGGGAATCGAACTCATGATCTTTTGGTGTAGGGACGATGCTCCAACCAACTGAGCCATCCAGCCAGGGCAACCTCCAGGTTACTTTCAAAGAGGCCCCCGATGGGGTCCCCCACCTCTACTGCAGGAAGACACACAAGCTCTGGGTCTGAAGACACAGCCGGTGTTGGGGGGAGGGGCTACAGTGATCCTCCCAAAGGCGGGGCTGAATGCCAGGCACTGAGGGCAGCCGCTCCCTCTGGTCTGGGAGCTCTTCTGAAGGGAAACCAGAACCTTCTTCCCTGTGAGGGTGGCGCCTCTAAAAAAGGTCTCTTTGCCTGACAAGAGTCCCCTCTGTACTCCCAATGTCCCAACATCATTTGCACCCTCTCCCCCACCTCCAGACAGAGGCAACGCTTCCTCCAGGCAACACCTTCCCTGTGGGAGAGCCCTCCTCACAGGAGCCCTGGCTCACAGCAGCTCAGCCCCAGGGGCGCACAGCCTCTCTGCCCTCAGCTCGGGGCCGCAGTAGGCAGACATGACCCCCAAGCTGGCCCTTCTCCAGACCAGCACCCCCAGCCCCTATGAACTAGGTTTATAGTGAGGAATAGACTGTGTAAACTGTTTCGCAGGGTACCTAGTACCAGTGGATGTTCATTATATGTTTATTCCTTCCCTTCCCAAAGCAAGTTAATAAATTATTTTATGTTAGCTTTCACAATGGCCCTTTGAAGCAGGAACCTTATTATTATAGACTCATTCATTCATTTAGTCAACAAATATTTACCAAGAGCCTACTATGTGCCAGGGAGTGTTTTAGGTACTTGAAAATAATCAGTGAATGAAAAACCAAAGACCCCTCCCTTGCGGAACTATTTCTATTCTAGTGGGGTAAGAGAGACGGAAACAGCAGACATTTAACAGTGGAAATTCCATGGCCTGTTAAAAAGTGACAAGTGCTGCGTGGGGGAAACAGCGGAGCAAGAAGCGGGGTCGGGAGGGCGCGGAGCTGTGATTCTAAGTAAGGCGGTCAGGTGAAACCTCAGGAGCCGCCCAAAAGAGGGCATCTGAGAAGACCTGGGGGATGTGGGGGAGGGAGGGAACGGAGGGGCCCTTCGCAGAAGACGCAGCGGCCTGGCTGCCCAGCGAGGAGGCCCGCGCGTGGCTGGGGTGGGGATGGGGGCGCTGGGGCCTGAGATCAAGGACTCCTGGTAGCATACCAAGCAAGGCGGAAAGCCACGGCAGAGGCGCAGCTTGACTTCCAGCGTGGGACTCTCCGTCTCGTTGCTGGGGCGGGACGGGAGCAGCGAGAGCAGGAGGGAGTTCGTTTGGCACCGGGCAGGAAGGAGCTCATGGGGATTAGGGCCGGGTGGTAGCCAGGCAGCTTGAGGGGAAGTGGAGTGTGCCACCCCAAAATGCGCTTTGGGGGATACTGATTTTAAACCGGTTTTTAAGAAACAAAAGTCTCAAAAAGAACCTTTGACGCTCCCCCCCCCCTTTCATCTGTCTAAAGGAAATCAGAAAAACCTGCTTCAGGAAGGGACCCTTAGCATATTCACCTTCGCATGTATGAGCGCACCGTGCTAGACAGGGAGGACCCAAGCAAGGGTGAGACTCCCGCGTGCGTCCCAGTGTTTGGGCAACCCAGCAAGAATTTCCTCACCACATGTTTGCTCTTTCTCATCTGCCCGTGCGTTGCCTACTTTCCCTTTGAAATCCCAGACCCCCGACTCCCTCTCCTTAGTCCCGAACAGTGTCCAGACTTCCACTGCTCCATGTGTCCCTGGGTCTCATATCTTTAAGGAATTCTGTATGTACGTATTTAATAAGTTTGGTCATTTTCTCCTGTTACATTAATCTGATTATTAGTCCAGCCAGAACCTAGGAAGGTGGGAGGAAAATTATTTTTCTGCCCCTACAAGGTGGTGAGAAATGGATCAACATCAGATGTATTTTGAAGGAATAGCTAACAGGATTCCTGATAGTTTTTTCCTGCAAGGTTTGTCGGGCAATGAAACCGAGATCCAGAGAAGGTCGAGTGAGGTGCCACACAGCTGGTCATGGGTGGGGCGGAGGAGTGGGGGATTGAGGGGTGACGGATGGTTCCCAAGTCCAGGGCAGTGTCCACAGAGTGCAAGGAAGGGTTCTGCCGCTGCAGGTCACAAACCAGCCCCTCTGGACTGCTGGGCGTTGATTTGATCAATGGCTTTTTTTCCTTCCCCTGAATTCCCCTCTGATGGCTTTTAATTGGGTCCATTTGTACCAAGACCATGGGCTGAACTGAGCGGACGCCAGACTGTGTGCCTATTATTAGATTAGGAAATGGCCGTGCGTCCTGGGCTGCCAGGAAGGTCAGAGCGGCTGCACAGCATCCCCGCGGAGTAACCGCAGGCCCCCGGTGCACCGCAGGCCGGGTGGGCGCCCACATCTTGCCCCGCCTGTGCTGCTCCTCTGTCTGCAGTGGCCCCCACTCTGCCTTGCTCACCCCATAAACGTCTCCTCCTCTCCAAGGCTCACTTCCAAATCCTCCCCTCCGTGAAGCCGTGCTGATCACCATCCCTACCCTCAGCTGGCTCATCTCCCTGGGCGGAGAGCGCTCCCTGGGCCGGGGAGGGTCTCTTGCTGGAAGGCCTGCCCCCGACAGAGGGCGTGCTCACACTCCGGGTCGTCGGGGAAGAGGGGCGCCCACGGAGCGTGCCAATCACGGTCCTGCTTAAGTAAAACAGGCTTTCCCTTTCTCCCAGTTCCTGCCCACACAGGACCTGAGGAGCGGGCTGCTGGGAGGCAGGGAGAGGAGTTTAGTAAGGGAACGTGGGGACTGAAGCAGCGTTCTGGGCGACAGCAAGACAATGGATTTCTGCCCCCAAAGCGGATGAGGCTTGTTATGTGTAAGCCAAGTGGCACTTGCTAACAGAAGTGGCTTGTAGCCACACAGAACATCCTTACTAAGAGCTGTACAATCCAAAACAGCAAACAACTTAATGGGCCCACTTATCTATGCGAGATAAGATATCCTCTCAGGTACTGCAGGCCCACCCTTCCTGGGGGGAACTGGCAGCTCTTTTCAGAGGGTGGCGTCCCTCAGGTTACTCCAGGGAATCATTTTGCCTAACAAAAGGAAGCACACGCCACCACCCCTGAATTTTTGCCAAAAAATCGAACCTGAATCTAATCGAACCTGTAGAGTTAACTTCCAGTTTTCTTCAGGAAATATGGGGTACAGAAGAACATGTTAAATGACAACATGGAAATACAGTTGGCTAGATCCAGAATTTGAGAACTTCTACAGGATAAATAATCTGGTTTCTTCATAAATCAGTGGGGGGAAATTGGAAAGGAGTAGACACAGGGATGAAAGTCGAAGCCCAGGGCTTGTTTCCCCTCGCTGCTGCAAGGAGTAAGGCCCCAGCTCGCCCAGCACTCCAGAGCCACTTATCTGGAAATAAAACGCCGCGGGGGCGGGGCGGGGGCGTGGTCTGAAACAGAGAGGAGCCGGGACCCTGTTATAAGCTGAATTGTGTTCTCCTCTCAAATTCATATTTGGAAATCCCAATACCCAGTATCTCAGAATGTAATGTGTTTTTTTTGGAGAAAAGGTGTTTGAAGAGGTACTTGAGTTAAAAAGAGGTCACTGGAGTGGGCCCTGCTCCAGTACAACTGGTGTTCTGTGAAGAGGAGACCTGGACGCAGACACCTGTGGAGGGGAGGGGACGCGAAGACACAGAGAGAGAGACGGGCATCGACAAGCCACAGAAATGGGTCTGGAATTGATCCATCTCTCACAGCCCTCAGAGGAAACCAGTTCTGCCATCACCATGACCTTGGACTTCTAGCCTCCAACCCTGAAAAAATAAATGTGTGCTCTCTAAGCCCCCAGCCTGTGGTAATACTGACACGTCCACCACCCCGCTGGGCAGGCCCTCGTGAGAACCATGGATCTGTGAGAGGTGAAAAGGGAGCTTAGTGTTCTCTGCACATCCCTCCCCACGTGGGAATGCCTGGTGGAAACTACTTCACGGGGCCTGAAGTTACCTTTGCCAGATTAACAAGTTGTCCTCACGGTGGGGAACTTGGCCTTCATTACTCCAATTGGTCTGATGTCTTACCTTTATACCTTATGCTCTATTTCCTCTTCGACCAATGCTTTGCGGATTTCTGTTTTCACCTCCAATATGTTGGTGACCCTTGTATCAAAGAACACCATCTTCCTCTTCATTGTCCTCCCTAAATACCGTGTGTGGACATGAATGACTGAGGACCACTTTGCAGCTGTCTGCAACTCATCATTGTGTAAGAACACCACATCGTACAGATGTGAGGGATGTCCACACCTGCAGAGAATTTTTTTTTAATCCTCACCCAAGGATAGACTTACTGATTTTTCAGAGAGAGAGGAAGAGAAAGAGAGAGAGAAACCTCGATCAGTTGCCTCCAGTACGTGCCCCGACTGGGCATCAAACCTGCAACCTAGGTGTGGGCCCTGACCTGGGATTGAACCTGCAACGTGCTGGTGTGCGGGACAACATTCCAGCCAACCGAGCCACCCGGCCAGGGCTGTAGAGAATTCTTATACGTTTATCTGAGCCAAACTGATGACAATGCTGAGAAGCAAGCATTGTCAAATGTTCCTCAAGAATGACAATTTGGAATTTCTTTTATGCATTTCAAATTAAGGAGGAAACACAAGGAAGGTTACTTGAAGGCGGGAGAAAGCGAGGCAGGAGGTGGCTTACGGGAGAGTTAATGCTACGCGCTCTCCTGAGTGCAGGTTCTCTTCCCAGGGGTCTAAAAGAGGGGAATTTCAAAGGTGTGTTAACCTAGATGCGCAAACACAATGGACAGGGCTTGCTTAGGGCAGAGACAATTTTTTGCTAAGAGGCTATGAATTCTTGCTATGAGGCATGACTACCTCGTGACCTGCCCAATTAGGAATTAATGGTCAGATTGTCCTGTGAGGATACTTCCAGTTGGATGGATCGCAGTGCCCCCTTTTCACCCACAGGTGTGTTTGGTGTGGAAGTTTGCGGGGCGGGTGTGGGTGTGTGTGTGAGGTGGGATTTGCTGGCCCCACTGCCCATATAGGGCATACGCTCAGGCCGCCCTGCGGTAATGGCGGTGCCCTCAGCCCTTACTGTGTGAGTGTCCTGGTTCTCTAAACATCGTCGCACACGAGCGCCTAGGTCGCTGAGGTGGCAGTTTTCATTTGGACAAGTGTTAATACCAGTTTCCAGTCTTCGTTTCCTCCATCTCATCTGCTCAAAGTTCTTCAGCCCCTGCAGCTCTCACATCGATACCAACCCTCTTTTCTTTTGGGCTAGTGGTATTCGTGTATCTTAAACCTTCTTCTCCAGGGCGTATGCACTGCTGAGGTGCCTGTTCCAATGCGGGGTCCGTGCTGAGCCCCCTATTTAAAGCCTGAGAAAAAAGGGGACAGTGCTGCTTACATGCCAGGAAAGCAGTAACCGCGTAAGGAGATGCAAATTTTTACTTATTCCTGTCTCTTCACGGAGCCGTTTCGTTCCTGTGTCCGTTCCATGGCTGGAGGGACGTTCGGTCTTTTTGCAGACTCTTCTCATCACTCTCCTCGTAGGAAATCTTGGCTCATCCTGGCTTTACCGGCTGGCCCCGTCCTGTCCCCTGCTCTTTGCCAAATCCTGGACATGCACAATGATGTCTGTAAGTCACCTGGAGAAAAGTTGAATACTGCGGCTTGCTTACATACACCCAGAAGTGCCAAAACTCTGGAAGCGCTCTCTGTCTTGTCGGTTTTGTTACCGGCAGAGGCAGCAGGGTTCCAATGGAATGTCTCTCTTCCAACTTGTGCACGCAGCTCAGGGCGCACCCAGACCCTCATGATCGCGGTCTGTTCCCTAGCTCCCCCTGCTTGTGTTACTCTGGCCCTCTTGTCTGCTTCCGAGAGCGACAGCACCTACGGCCTTCTGCCAGCCAGATCTTGACATGGTGGCAGGCGAGGGTATTTCCACACAAACCCAGCTCCCCAGTGAGGGAGGATATCTGTGGTCCTCTCCACCCGAGAGAAGGAAGGCAGGGCTTTTTTCATTTGAATTGTGAGCCACACCTTCTTGTCAAACTTTGGGGGGAAATTAAATCAGTAAGAACAGCACTGTTCTTTTTATATGATTATTTCAGTGAAACGCAGCGTGATTCCGTTCTTACTTTTCTGATCTGCGCGTTGTCAGAAGCCCAGTGTCAGCGTTGCAATGACCATTACAATGACACCGTAGGTGCTGAAGACAATGCAGGACGCCGCCGCCATTTGGGCACCACTGGTGCCAAAATCCGGATTCGTGCAGGGTGGCCGGAGGACTAGATATGCGCCCGGGACTTCAGGGTGAAGGGCAGTTGACAGTATCAAAGTTGTGCACAATACTATCCCACACGGCATCAAACATTCTGAAAAAAACAACATTTCGTTTTCATTGCAAATCCTGTCATTTATCATTTAAAACCACTGCACATAAAATTGTATAAACAATTCAGCTGCTTTTTAATTTTATAGTGAGGTTTAGCATGGGAAAAAAGCCAAACACTGACAATAATTATTTCCAGAAAACAGGTATGTGTGTAATTAAACTTCCTCTTGTTACCAGATGGGGCCCGGGCCAGTGTGGGTCTGCCTCAGGCCGGCTTGTGGTGTGTGGGTTCTTGACTTTGTGTGGGAAAGATTTCACCACACGAGGCCGGGTGAGTTTGAGAGTATGTTTATTAAAGCTGGGGCAGTGCAACAAAGGGAAGACTTAAGGTAGAAGAAGTAACAGGAGAGAGCCTAGGTGGGGCTGTTTTAGCTCCCTAGAAATGTTACAGGAAAGGAGTGAGCCAAGGCGGGGCTGCTGTCAGCTCACTGGGGAGTCAGAGAAAAGGGGACCCTGGAGACAGGATCGGGGTCGGGGTGAGCCTGGATCAAGCTGCTGCTGCCCACTGCTCCCCTGGCTGCAAGTCTCGTGGGGACCCTTAGAGTTTAGGAGGAAGTAAAAAGCTGACGCCCAAGAAGGGGCACGCACGTGCTCTTGAGCGAGCGCACACCGATATCCTTTGTCTTGAGGGTTTCGTTTCTCTTCTGTGGGGGAGAATCTTAGGGGGTGGTTTCAGCAGAACATTCATCAGCTTTCCAGGTGTGGTTTTTAATGTACTGATGAGTCAAACTGAGCGTACAGGGGAGTTTGGGATTGCTCTTTGGTCTGCTATCCTGGTTTACTTTTGCCTTGGGTCTGTCTGGCTCTAATGGGGTTTTTGTTATTTGTCCCCCTGACTTCACCTGTCCTTGGGTTTGGCGGGCACAGACGACATTAACTGGGTTTCTGTTCTCTATCTCCCAGACCAGGGAGGTTTAAGATATGTGTTCTTCGGTTAGGGAGCAGAGGTATTAACCATTCACGCTCAAGTGTCCTTGGTGTGGGGAGATAAGGTCTTGTAATTCACCAGCGGCCTATAAGTTCTTCAAATTGTTTAATTTTCTTGTCTCAGTTTCTCCATTTCACTTTTCCAGGGATTTCCCTAGCTTTTTGCCATCATGCCACTCTCTCACCAGTAAGACCAGAAGCATCGTTAGGGCAAAGATGGTTTCCTATGTTTCCTTCAATTCTCTAGTGCTTGCCCCCTTCTTAGTTTATACAGCAGACGTATAGGGAGTTCAAGAAATATCAGTTGATATTCCATTATTTAAATAAAACACTTCAGTAGTTAAAGGTTTTAATTATTGACTCTGTGCTAGATACAATGCTAAGAATTTTTTATACATCACCTTAGTTAATCCTCAAACCACCCTTTTTTTTTTTTCTTTTGTAAGTATCAATGTGTGGTTGCCTCTCATGCGCTCCCTACTGGGGACCTGGCCCTCAGCCTAGGCTTGTGCCCTGATTGGGAATCCAACCGGTGACCCATTGGTTCTCAGGCCTGCGCACAGTCCACTGAGCTACACCAGCCAGGGCTCAAACCACTCTTTTTATGACTGGCCTTCTGACAGGTGAGTGTGTGATCTTTGTCCTGCGTTGTCTGTTGTTCCTATTGTCAGGCCCCTGGGCTCAAGTTCCAGTTCCTTTCCTTACGGGTTGGGTGACCTTGGACAAGACCATTCACCTCTCTGAGCCTCAGTTTCCTCCTCTGAAAAATGAGGGTAATCATTTCTTCTATATAAGACTTAAGAAGATTAATGTGTTAATTTACACAAAACTACTTGGAAAACAGTAAATCCCTATATTGATTTTTGTTTATACATATTTTTAATTTTTCTCAGTAATGGGATGCTATTAAGCCCCAGCAGTTGGGGCAATAAATGTGACATCTTAATTAAAGAAAGTGATGTGGGGGTGGGAGGAGGGGAGGGGAAAGGATGCAGACAACTGTAATTGAACAACAATAGAGTAATTTAAAAAAAAAGAAAATGATGTATTTGTTTTTTATTTTATTTTCAACTAAATGCATTTGCTCGGTTCAGACAAAAACAATATTAAAAGGTAAACAGTGAAGAGCCTCATTGATTCTGTTGAGTAACCACCATTCATGGTTCCTACTTTACTTTTTCAGATAAGTGTGCATATACAGGTCCTACAAGCTGCGTATTCTTTTTTGTTTCCTTTACACACAAGGCCGTATACTTGTACACATTCTCCTGACTTTTTTCTGCAGATATCTTGAAGGTCTCTCCACGCTAATACACAAAAATCGTACTTGTTCTGCTTATAACCGTAATTTATTCAACAAGTTCCCTATGAGCAGATATTTAGGTCATTTTTGATCTTTGGCTATTGATTTGTTGATTTCTTAAAGAGCTGAAATTAATGAAAACATCGACTCTCTCTTCATTATGAAGTGTAAACTATTTAACCAGAGAACGCTGGGATGTACCTCAGAGTCAGAGTCAGCAAGTCTGATTTAAAACAGACAAAAATCTGTTGGCACCAAGTGAAAGATTTGCCCCCTGGTCTCCAGGTTCAATTCTCATGAAATTTGGCTCCTGGCTCCACCTGCTGGTTTTGTTACCCGTCAGGACCCCGCAGCAGGCCGTGCTGCCGAGGCTCCAGAGGTGATCTGAGCCGCAGACCTCCAGGGACTGTCACCGCCCCTCCCACGGGCACTACGCTCCTTTTCATGCGTGTCAACTTCTGGATCAGGAACAGCTCTGCTGAGCGTGGGTCTGGTAGGAAGGAGCTGGTCCGAAAGGAGAAAGGCCTAAATCTTGCCACAGAAGTCCTGAGTTCTAGTTTTGACTGACACTTCCTAGATGTGTAAACGAAAGCAAGCCCTGTAGTCTCTCTGAGCCTGTTTTTCAGTCTGTGAAATGGCAATAATCAAAGTACTTACGAAGCTTCCATGTACAAATGAAGCAGGATAATATAGGCAAAGCACTTAGCACAATGCCGGCTCACAGCACCTGCGAAATACATGGTAACATGGTTTATCAGTAGAGCTTGGAATGATGAACAGAACTCACCAGAAGGTCAGGAAAGAGCAGCATGTATGAACAGCAGGGTGTACAGAGTCTGAGCTGTCAGAGCCAGCCGCGAAAGGAGGGCAGGGCAGGGGTGGCTGATGCAGCCTTGTGGCTGAGGAAACTAAGACCTAGAAATGGGACTCACATCGCCCATCGGTGTACATGGAGACAGGGAGGGACTCAGGGCCCTGAGGAAGAGCTGCCAGGGCAGAAATTCCCGGGTCATGAACTTTAATTAACACTAAAAAAAATTCCCGGGTCATGAACTTTAATTAACACTCGAGTGGGCAGCTGGAATGTGGTGGGAATGTGAAAAGGGGAACTTTCAGGAAGCAGTGCCCTTATTCAGGACATGGGCTGGCCATGGCTGCTGGACTGACAGCGCGAACAGGAGCGACATGGGGCTCCTGGACCTCAGGGAAGGGGGAGGGGCGCCTAAGGCCATGGCTGGGGCTGAAAGAGCAGCACTAGCCTCAAGAGGAGGCTGCAGGTGCTTCATGGCTTGGGGCTGACGGGCAAGGGAAGTCTCAGGAGTCATTAGAAACGCCAGACATAGCTCATCCAGCTATTGATCTCACTGGACACCTGCCAGTTGCTAAGGCCTCTGAGGTCATCGAGTCTGGGAGAGAGAGGAAGACAAGGGAGAGGAAGAGGAGGAGGCAAGTTTGCAGCCAGAAAAGGTTTAATGGAGGGTTCTGTTCATCTCTCCTGGGGCCGGTGGAAGAGGCCTGGCCCCTGGGCCCAGCTCTGAGTCTGCAGCCCTCTCCCTCCTGCTCCAGAGCCCGTAGTCCCTTGGCTTCAGTGACACCCCACTGCTCCGCAGCATCTCACTGCTCTGGTTGCTCCTCAGTTCCACTCCGGTCATCTCATCTTCCCTCCTTTAACTGATGGCTCCATCCTAAACCCTCCTCTCAGTCTTTCTCGTACTTTAAGCAACCTTATCCACCTCCCAGCCTAGAGACCAAACATTAAGCCAGTAAGTCACAAATCCTTATCTCCAGCCCACTCCTAGCCCTGGGTAATGGGATTTGATTTATTAAAGAGCCGCCAAGTTTCTCCGTCTTGATAGGGATGCAGGGACCAAACCACGTGGCTACGCTAAACAGAACAGGCATTTCCAGAAACTGGGGCACAGTCTCCATGGAAATCAAGTGAGGCTCTGCAAATCCCAGAGGACCTGCGGACAGTGGATGGACCAGACAAGAAAGGCTGAGGGCTTAGGGAAGGACACTGAGGAGAGTCAGGGCCACCAAGACAAACCCTCACCTCCACCCACCTTGGAAAACCAGGGCTCAGCCTACTAGGGGTAAATGGGGCTGCTCTCTGCCCTGTAGCAAATGCTGGAGCAGCTCCCTGCCCATGACCCTCAGCACTCACTGTCCCTTACACCCCTACTGCTTCTCGCTGAGGGTCCTGGGACTCTGCCTGGGGGGCTCCCTCTGGCTATTTGGAACACACTGACGAGAAGTGTTAGAAACTTTGGAGACCATCCTCTAATCAATGACAGCTAGAGTTGATACATTAATGCTCTGTACCATCTCCCAGAGGTTCCCAATGGGATTGACTGCTAGTGATATCTATTCGTTGACCTCCCTGAATTGTCTTCCTTATTTTTCTTGTCTCACTTCACCTGACCTCTACTGATGCTTTCTAGGATCATCCCAGAAATTAACTATTTGCACTTGAATCCTTGCCTCAGGGTCAGCTTCTTGGGGAACCCAAACCAAGATAGCCCCTCTGTCTCCCTCACATCCAATCTGCCCACGTCCTGCAGATTCTGCATCCTAAAGAGGCCCGAAATCCGCCTTCTGGTCAGCTCCTCATTTATCACCCCTCTTCCATCCCCACTGCTTAGGCCACCACTTGCCTGGGCGACTGGCTCAGCCTTGTCACCTGTCCCCGCCTCCTCTTCTACCCCTCCACATAACAGCCAGTACAAGCGATTCTTCGAAGACACCAGTCTGATTATGTCCCTCCCCTGTTTAAACCCTCCCATGGCTCTCATCGCTCTCGGGAAAAATCAAGCTTCCCAGCCTGGCATGCAAGGTCCTGCAAGAACTGACCCCCTGCGCTCTTCGGCCTTGTCATGTCCCACCCCTCCCTTCGCTGGACGCTGCAGTAGGCCCAAGCTTCACGAGGTTCCCAGAACCTGCCGCAGTCTCTCTCACCTCCAGTCTTTGCATGCTGCCCCCTCTCCCAGGAACACCCTCTCTGATTTTACCCAAGTAACTCTTGATCTTGAACACTCATCTTAGGACACACTTTTACTCTGACCTCTCTGTACCCTGTCCCTAGACTTGTCCAGTACCCCTCTGGACTCTCGTGTCTCAGTGCATGTCTCTGCACCCCAGTGCCCACATGTCCTGGTTTATCCTTCCTCCACACCAGACGCTTTTTGAGGGCATTAGCCACGGACAATTTATCTTTGCCTCCCCGATGTCCTGACCATGCCTAAGCACATAGTGAGAGTCAAAGAATAAATGAATGATATTGATGACTCTAAATCCCCAAAGAAACTTATATTTATGCCTTCGTTTAGATATTTACAGAGCATTGTGCCAGCTGTGGGGGAGACAGGGCTGGTGAACGACAGACACAGTGCCTGCCCTGGAAGAACCTTTCTGCTGCTCGGGGAGAGCTGTGAAGAGAAACAACATCAGGCTGAAATGATCAAGTTCATCAGAGGCCGACTCTGGGACCTTGGGAGCCCAGAGGAGACACTGGGCCCATCCGGTGGGGAGAGACAGAGAGGGCTTTTGAGAGGAGGGAGCTCCTCTCTGTGCTGGCTCTGCTCACTCTCATCTTTGCTGGGAAGTCAGGAGAGGGACCCGAGCTACCAGTGTGTCACTTACGGTCTCACCGCCTCCTTCCCCTCAAAGGTAACATTACACTGTTGGTTATTCCCATTCATGTCCTCATATGCTTTCTACTGAGTTTAGCATTGTTTTGCATGTTTTAAAATTTTACGGTCATAGTATACTCCTGGGCGTATCTTTCTTATACTTTTTCCAGTCACTTTATGCTTATGAGATTCAGCTTTATTGCTGTGTGTTGCTCTGGTTCATTCATTTTCTCCATTGTATAGTATTCCATTGTGTGAATATACAGTCATCTCTTATTATCAGAGCATGGACCATTCCTCATAGCAAATGTGTGGATAGTGAAAGCTCACATTACAGAATTCTGGCTGGGAAAAATATGTTCCCAGCTCATCCAAAAACATCAACTAATTTCCCACAAATATCATTAAAATTCTTTAAAATTATGAATAATCACCAAGCCCTGGCTGGTGTAGCTCAGTGAATTGAGTGTGGGCTGTGAACCAAAGGGTCACCGATTAGATTCCCAGTCAGGGCACATGCCTGGCTTGCAGGCCAGGTCCCGAGTAGGGGCCACGTGAGAGGCAACCACACATTGATGTTTCTCCCCATCTCTTTCTCCCTCCCTTCCCTTCTGTCTAAAAATAAATAAATAAAATCTTAAAAAAAAATCAACAAGTATATTTCTGCATAGTATAAGCCATGTTGTCCAATGTGGTATCTACTAGCCACAGGAGGCTAAGTTTAAATGTAAATTAATTAAAAGTTAGAAGTTCAGCCCTGGCTGGTGTAGCTCAGTGGATTGAGCGAGGGCTGGGAACCAGAGGGTCCTGGTTCGATTCCCAGTCAGGGCACATGCCTGGGTTGCAGGCCTGGTCCCCAGTGAGGGCCATGTGAGGAGCAACCATACATTGCTGTTTCCCTCTCTGTCTCCCTCCCTCCCCCTCTCTGTAAAAATAAATAAAATCTTTTTAAAAAATTAAAAAAAAAAGTTAGAAGTTCAGGTCCTCAGTTGCACTAGACACATTTGAAGTGCTCAATAGCCACATGGGTCTAGAGGCTACCATATTGGACCACAGATAGAGACCGTTTCCATCATTGCAGAAAGTTCTAAAGCATTTAAAACACTGATTACTTCACTGTCTAACGCTGAGTGAGGTTTTTCTGTCTCTCACACAGGGAGCGCTTCCTGTGTGTGATGGAGAAGGACGTGTGCCTGGCCAACCCTCTCAATGAGCTTTATTACTTACACACTTTCTTCTAGTGTGCGGGCTTTTCTAAGCCTCTCAGGCTCACCTACTTTCTTCTCAGGCTTTCCCACTTTCTGAGAAGACATTTTCACTGAACAATGAGGGGGAGATGGTAACAGTTACGCACCAAACAAGTTTAAATGACATGAGGCACGATCCTGTCCTATCCGAACAGCTGAGTTACAGCTGCAGCTCACTCCACGTGCTCTCGCCCAGACTCAAGCTGTTGAGCACCCGCAGATTCATTACAACAGGTTTCCTAGTAGTAAATTTTGCTTTGGGAGAAAGAAAAATCAATTTGTTGTTCCATTTATTTATTCATTCGTTGGTTGATTCTTGTATGTGCCCTGACCAGGAATCGAACCGGCAACCTTGGTGTATCTGGACAATGCTCTACCGGGCCAGAGCTCTACAAGTGAAATATTTACAAGTCATTAGAACAAATATTAAGAGAGTGAGAGTTCAAATAGCAAGGAATGCCTGAATAAAAATGTATTTTTCCATTGTCTTATAAATGGATATTTTAGATTGTTCCCAATGTTTTGCATTAGACGTAATACTGTACATTTTTATACACCTGCCAAAGTTTCTCCTGGTAATATACATTGGGGTGGGATGGCTTGGTCTCAGACTATGTGTATCGTCAAACAGTACATGCTGACAAATTGTTCTTCATCTTGCTTGTGTTCAGTTTCTGGTTCTATCAGCAGTACCTAAAATTTCCTATCTCTACACACCCTCAACAAAGCTGGCACTATCAAACCCTCTAACTTTTGCCAATCTGATGTGCACGAAATGATACTTCACTGTAGTTTTAATTGAAATGTCCCTGGTTGGTAGTGAGGTAAACATATTTTCATATGTGTATTGGCCATGCTCGCTTTCTCTTCTGTGAAATGACTGTGTCTTTTGCTCATTTTTCTATGAGGTTGTTTGGCTTTTTCTTATTGATATGTAGGAGTTATTTATATGTGCTGAATAATAATCCTTTGTTGTATGTGTTGCAAGTATCTTCTCTCAGTTTGTGGTCTGTCTTTGTGTGTGTGTGTGTATATAGAATAACAGAAATTTAAATTGTTTTTATTATGCTTGAATTTACCAATTTTTTCCTTCATAATTTTTTCTCTCCTTTTTTGGTTGTTTTTGTTTCAGAAATTTTCCATTAACCCTGCCACATAGTGGGAATTCAATAAGCTTTTGTTGAATAGAAGCTGCGATGGGAGATGGAAGGAGGGGCTGGTTTCTGTATGAACGCTACCCGGTGCTGGGCTGAGCTGACAGGCCAGCGGTGCCACCACAGAGATGAGGACATGGGGGAGTGCGCTGTGGAGAAGGGGTGCTGCAGTCCTCGAAAGGAAAATGTCCAGGGAGCAATGGGCCGGGGACAGAGGGGAAACGCTGAGCTGAAGGCGGGGACTGTGACTGTCCAGCATACAGGGATAATTTAAGGAGAGCCACCGCCCTTCCCCGGGAAGAACATGTAGAGTGGGCAAAGATGGGGGACGGAGCCCTGGGAGGAGTCTAAAAAGCAGGAGGAGAATGGGGAAGATTGTTGTGGGGGGCTTGATTGTGTCTGTGGAGGGACTTCCTGGTCACTCTTTCAAAGATATGGAGGTCGCTGGGTCCTTGAAGGGACATCTTGGCAGCTTTCTGGGGGCAGAGACTAGATAAATGTGCAGAAGACTGCAGAGGAGACAACTCTTCCCCAGCCGTTGGCAGTCAAGTGAAGAGAGGGGAGCAATGCCTGGAGGGGGTGGCTCCAATGCAGGGCTTGGGGAAACGCTGGAGCATGTCCATAGTGTTAGCCCTGAGAAGGAATATATCTGCCAAGAAGGACTCCTCGTGGTAATGGGACCCAAATGCATACCAGAGTCTGGCAGCCATTGCCAACAGAGGCCTCTGGAGCACACTGCACTTCAGGAAAATGCTACAGACTGAGCTGCCAGCCTCTTGCGTTGTGTTCCTGCAGGCTGAGTCAGCCCTTACAAGGGAGCTCCTGGCATGGTCTTTGTATCAATAGGACTGAGACCAGCCCTGTCCAATCAGAAATGATATCCTCATTTGCATCTATACTGACCAATTAGAGCAGCTCCATAACAACCAATCAAAATGCACAATTCCAACTAATCAAGAATGTGAGATTTGGACCAATTAGACTGTGCAGATTTGGATTCTTCATTTGCATAAAATGGACCGATCAGGAATTAGAGCAGGATTTTCTCTATAAAAGGCAGTCTCCCGCTTTTCATAAAGATGGAGCCCAAAGCGAAGAAGGAAGCCCCTGCCCCTCCCAAAGCCAAAGCCAAGGCAAAGGCTTTGAAGGCAAAGAAAGCAGTGCTAAAAGGCGTCCACAGCCACAAAAACAAGAAGATCCGCCCATCACCCACCTTCAGGAGGCCTAAGACACTGCGGCTCCGAAGGCAGCCTAAATATCCTAGGAAGAGCGCCCCCTGGGGAAACAAGCTTGACCGCTATGCCATCATCAAGTTCACCCTGACTACTGAGTCAGCCATGAAGAAGATAGAAGACAACAATACGCTTGTGTTCATTGAGGATTCAAGGCCAACAAGCACCAGATCAAGCAGGCTGTGAAGACGCTCTGTGACATTAATGTGGTCAAGGTCAACACTTTGATCAGGCCTGACGGAGAGAAGAAGGCGTATGTTCGACTGGCTCCAGACTATGATGCTTTGGATGTTGCCAACAAAATTGGAATCATCTAAACTGAGTCCAGCTGGCTAATTCTAAATATAAAAATTTTATACTATTAAAAAAAAAAGGCAGCCTCCCCTGTGTCTCAGTTGAGTGCATTTTCAGTTTCCACTGGAGGCTGTTTCCCAGGTTTGCAACCTGTTTGTCTTTCTCCACACCCCAGACTGGGGACTACTGCTGATGTTAGTTTGGTGGCAGTTGACTTTTGTTAACAATAGGCCTACAGGGAAGGGAACCAGGAGAGGGTGGGGTACCCAAGGGTGCGGGGACCTGGCTGCAGAAGCAGAAGGGCAGGCAGCTCTGGGCATGGCTGGTGCCTTCAGCTTCAGATGAAAGAAAAGCCACCTCTTGGGGAGATGGATGCTGAGCAGAGAGGTTGGGGGTAGCAACTTAAGTGAGTCTACTCCACTGAGCTTTGACACAGTTCTAATATCCCCCAGGCACAGGGAAAAGCCAGTGAGCATTTGGTGAGTGAATTGCCTTGGCGAGTAGAGAGTGGACTCAGCAACTAGGATTGAGGTGTCAGTGAGTTAGGGCTTGTGGAGAGGGAAGATTTGGAAGGACCACCATAAAGGGAGATGAGGCAAGAAGGCGATGGGTTTGCAGGAGTCCAAGTCCCCTGAGTCACGGGCAAACACCTTCTCCCCACGGGGGCTGGCAGCAACCCTCCCTTGCCTCAGTGACCCTCCAGTCAGGGAGAGATGGTGACGACCATAGCCCAAGACAGCAAACACCCCTGGGTCTGTTCTCAGACCTCCACCCTCCACCCCGTCCCTGGGCCAGACACCCCCATCTCCTCCCAGACTGTGGAACAGCCTTCTCGCTGGGCTGCCGCTGCCCCTCCAGTTCTCCCCTCATCCTCCATCCAGCACCACAAAATATCGAATAAAATGAGATTTGACTATGTCACTGCTACTCTAAACCCTTTGGTGACTCCCACAGCCCTTCAAACAAAGGCCAAATTCCTGACCATTGCTACAAGGCCTTGCTGGGCTGGCCACTGCTGCTCCTCCAGCCCCAGGTCCAGCCCTGCCTCCCGGCTAGTGGGGCGCCCCCGACTCTGCCTGCACTTTGTTACCTGACTGTGCCCAACCCTTTCCCATCTCAAGCCCCCTGTAAATTTCCCTCTGCTGGGACTCCCTTCCCCTCACCGTCACCTGGCTGAGGTCAGCTCCTCACTCCGGTCTCAGCTTAAATATCACTTCCCAAATGTTCCGATTTAAACTAGACGCCCCTCCCGTGATAATCTCCCCTCTAGCCCTCCACTTTCCTTCTTAGCACTTCCTGCAATGTGTGCTTGTGTGTAAGTTTATGTGACTATTCGATGTTTGTGTTCCCCACCAGATTATTAACTCCACGAGGCCAGCGCTATCTGGACTGTCTGTTCACATATGTCCCCAGTGCCCGGCACAGCATCCGGCACATAGTAGGAATTCAATAACTGTTGAGTAAAAGCTGCAGTGGCAGCCGTGAGGAAGGCCCAGCTTGTCTGCAGGCTACAGGTCATTGAAGGTTTCAGGGATGAGGGCAGTGGGGGCCCCTGTCCATAGGAGACATTAGAAGGTAGAAGAGAGGGGAGGCGAGTGACATCCAGGAGGAATTTTGGCTTTGATGAGCACCAGCTGCGTGCCAAGTGCTGTCCCGTTGCACTACCCGACACTCATCATTCCCAGCATCACTCCCACCCCATGTGTAACGTCCCACTAGCAGGGTGACTGGGGTAAGATAATCTCCTTGAACCTCAGTTTCTTAATCTATAAAATGGATTTGTAACACCAAGCCCGGGGATTGTTATGGCGCAGTGTATGGTGTGGAAAGTGCCACCAACCCATGCCGTAGGGGTACTTAGGCTCTGGAGTCAGACTGCCTGGTTTCAAATCTCAGGTTTCCCTTTTACTAGCTGTGTGACCTTGGGCAAGTCATGAACACCTCTGGAATTGCTATGGGGATCAAAGGAGGTCATGTTTTAAAACACCTAGCGCAGTGCTTGGCCCATAGTAGGGGTTCAAGAAATAACCAGCACTATCCCTCCCTCTCCTCCACCATCCCAGAACTATAGAATGGCAGAGCTAAAAAGATCTGATTAGTCACCACTTAAGCCACCGTCCCAAGTACAAAGAGGGAAGCTGAGGCCAGGGAAGGGCAGGAGTGGCCAGGGAACCTGAGCAGGAATCCCGGGTTCTCGAGTTCTAGCCCAGAGGGAAGTTCCCGGCGTCTGTTTCCCCCAGAGGCAGACAGTCAAGGCCGGTCCTGCTGGGTCTGGCCCCGCCTCCTCCCCGCCCCTTTGCTCTCAGCGCGGGGCGCATGGAAGGCTCGTGGCCGGCCGAGCAGCAGCAGCCGCTTGTGCTACCCTGTGTTAGTGGGTGGGCTTCCCAGTGCTGGAGCAAGTGACCTTCCGGAATCAACCCCTGCTTGAGCTACACAGCCCAGCTGAGGTCTGTGAGGGGCGGGGGTACAAGGTAGGTCTGCCCACTCCAGGCTTGCGTTGCTGCCCAGCGGGGTTCTGGGGGTGAGTCTGTGTGTGATGTGGGCAGTACGTAAGAGATTAGAGTGGGCAATGTGTGTGCGCTGGGTTGTATGTAGTCGATGTGTGGTGTGTGTGCGGTGTGCCCAGTGTAACCAATGGATTGTGGTGTGTGTGGTCCCTATGTGTAGCCGTTGGTGACTGACAAGGTAACCCAGGGGTTCCGTGTGTGTGTGTCCAGGCTATATGCTGGGCACCATGGCACATTTGTGCATACATGTGTGTTGTGCATGCTGTGAGATGTGTGTTTGGTGTGTGGCACCTCCATGGCCCCGTGTGGTGTGCTGGGCCAGGTAGTGGAGGCGGGAAGCGTTTATTCAGCTGTTGGCGCTGACAGAACGTCTCCCACGACCGCAGGGAGGTTCCGGCGGTTCCAGCACCCCAGAGGGCTTGCGAGGGCACAAGCGCACCCCTGGTCTGGGTGGAAGCAGTGCGAACAGCCCCATGCTCTTCCTCATGCACACACAAAGCTTCTTTGAAGTCTCATTTTTCACCTTTCAAAATTCATGCGGATTTTGCATTTCTCTCTGTAATATTTCTGCATTTATTTTAATGTAAAAATACTATCCTGGTAGGTTACTATCCAGTGAGCTGACTCTAGGCTCGATGATGAGCAGGGTTGTCCTGCGTGGGGGCCCTCCGGCACCTGTGGAGTACAAACCCTGCCTGTCCTCCGGGCGGGGGCGGCAGGACAGAGACCTCCTGGCGGGGCAGGGCATTGTGGCAGTGCTGGGCGTGCACGGGTGCAGCACGGTTGTGTGGTGGGAAGCTGGAGCTGCGTAAGGCCACCTGTACTGTGTATGCAGGAAAGGGTCACAGTGGTGTGGGGGTGTGTCCTGCATGGGGGACAGTGGTGGGATCTGTCTTGGTCATTCTAGTGCAGGGGCAGGGGAGCTGGCTTCTGGGGAGGAGCCCTGACCACCAGTGATGTTCCCACCTTCACCCCACTGGCTGGGCAGGAAGAGGTTTCCGAACCCCAGAGGACCGCCGGGGGCGGGTTCCCACAGCAGACAACCACCTGGGACGTTGAGGTCACTGTGTTATCCAGGCTTGGTTTAAATCCCAGCTCCGGCACTCTCTACGAGGAGGACTTGGGGTAAAATCTGTCAGTGCCTGAGTTTCTTCCTTTATGAAATGGAGACGTCAATTGTATTTGCCTCGTAGGGTTATTGTGAGGACTGAGTTCCTGGATATAAAGTGCTTGGCATAGTCTCCAGCATAAAAACCCTTAAGAGCTGGCAGTAAAACTGTGATGATAACGGTGGAGCCCCCACAGGAGTGGGCTCCTGCCCACCCGGGAACCCTCAGTTCCCACAGAAGCAATGGTTTCCCATGAGCCGGGCAGGTGGGAACCTGAGAGCCCCCATTCAAATATGCCCGGGGGGTCCATTCCCGACCCCAGGCTCTGTAACTGTTAAACTCCCCATGCCGATCCAGCCTCTGGGGAGATGCGGTCTGAAGAGGGGAGATGCCCGTCTCTGGCAGGGCCTGGGATGGGGCGTGGGAGAGAGGCTGGGGGAGAAGTGGGGGCAGCCACGGGCTTGGGTGGGGGCCTCTCTCTCCTGACAGATACCAAAGGAACAGAAAATGCTGGCCCGTGCTCTGTGTGTGTGTGTGTGTGTGTGTGTGTGTGTGTGTGTGTGTGTGTGTTTGGGGGCTGGCAGGAGCAAGGCT